>JAZHYW010028968.1:0-135785 GCA_037355805.1 Ixodes ricinus | reverse complement strand
CGCTGAAACTTTGGCATCGGGTAAGGTACATTTTCGGCGGAAAATGAGCGTTGAGCCTCATTTCCCGCCCAAAATATTATATTTTTGCAATTAAAAATAGAAAAAAACTAATTTGTTTTCCTTTCTTTTCTTTTTTTTTTTTTTTTTGGGGGGGGGCACACTTTGTAGTTTTGTTGAAAAGACGTTTTATGGACAACGTTCCATGGACGCACTTCCTTTCGGCACACGTTTCATCGACACTGCATGTGGCGTCTGGAATCCACAATCTGAAAGCCGCTACTAGAGGGTAGCACGCGATTCACTGCCACTACATCATGCAACAAGACAGTCGGCAAACACTGTCTGAGGTCTGTTTCTTCTTCCTTGCATGGCATGCCACATGGGCCATACAAACACTGATCTGCAGACATGTTCGAATCATGTGCATGAAGCAAACGCGCTTAGAACATGCTTCAGGCGTGCATATAATTCTGTCATCATGTGTGCGCAGCGAACACTGCGTCTTTAGCATGAGGTATAGCAGTGGGACATCGGCTGAAACCAGGCTGTAGACGCAAACATTTTGTTGTGAAATCAGCAGGGCTGTGTGTGACGAAACGTCGCAAGGTGTGTCGACGAAACGTACGAGGGAAGCCTAACGACGAAGCGAGAAACTGTCGATGAAACGTCGCACGTCGACGAAAAGACCTGTCGTTGAAACGTCGTTCGACGAACTGAACGCTGGATGCTGCAAACGACACTATACAGAACACGGCTTCGGTGTGTATCTCTAAGCGCGTTCTCCACGCGTCGGTGAAGAGACGCGATATCATTTCAGGACATGCAAGTAGATCTTGCCTTCTTAAACATGTAAGAAGAGTCGAAGCAATAGAGGGAACAAGCTCACAGTCATGGGACGTGATGCCAACGCCTCGCGCGGAAAGATTGACCGGCACAGATTGATCGCCGATAAAGCTATAGTTTATTTCCTCTGACGAAAAAAAAAGAAAAAGAAATCAGTTGGGGTGTTTTCTGAGATACTACCTTTGAGCAAATAGCGACAGGTAAATACCAGGCGGGGAGCGGGCTTTTCTCCGCGACGGGTGCCGAAACTGACGTGCCCTCTTTACTCGGAAGAACCTGGAAATCGGTGCAGGACTCATTCTCCGTTTGAAACATTGCGAACAAAGGATCTCTGACATTCGTGTTTCGCAATGCCTGCAAAAAAAAAAAAAAAAAAAGAGAACCCTTTGTTTTGGTTTGCCGATACAAAATCAACCTGTCTTTAATCGACTTTGGAATTGGTGACTGGCACCGATTTCTGAGGAGTGCCTCAAAAATTGGCACAATAATTATAAAAAACAAACAAACAGGGCAATAACATTTTATAAGCGTGAGCTGAAGTCACGCTACATCGATGCCTCGTCATTGACGAAGACAATACAATCATTTCGAGCGACACACTAAGGCGGTCAGTCGGTCCCTTTCAAGTTCTGGATGTCAGAAGCTCTATATTCGTTTCATTTTTACGGGAAACCCTCTTTTCTTCATCAAACCCTGTTTCCGCGGTGCCCCCTTATTTTCTATTATCTGGAAACTCAACGGAAACCCACAGAAAACGAAAATATACAAACACTAGCCAAATCAAGAGAAGCTTCCACTTTCTTTGCTCCTGCGCGATTTTGTGCTTGTTTTCGTCTAAACCGTTGTTGTCGGCTGCTCCTTTTCTTCAATCTCTTCTTCACCACTCCTTCTCCTTCGTCGAAAGAAGAAGGAAAGGACGAAGCTCTGAAAAGAATGAAATAACAAAACTTCCGTCGCTGGCGCCTACAAACTTCCCTCTCCTCGGGCCTTTCCAACTCCACCTAGCGACGTGTAGGGATATCTGGGGAACAGTCGCGTTTCCCCGCGGGGAATCTAGGTACCGGCTGTGTTGGAGACGCCTTCCCTAGATCTCCTCGCTGTGCGCGCTTCTCCGGTCTGCCGAGCCGGTCTCTCAGTCCGGCGGCACTTGGCAGTTGCGAGGCAGAGTTCGTCAGGGTAGGGAGCGTGTTCGAACACGTCGTGTGCGCGTCGTCGCTCTGCAGCGGCCTGTTGCTCCTTCGCTTCTGCCCGTCGACTCTCTGCCGCTCTACCAAAACCGATCTTCGCATCTCGCAGGATGTGACCGGACCCTGGATTGTTGTTTTCACGGGCAGTTTGGATTTTGCAGCCACTTCTGAGCCATTTTACTTTCTTCGGAGCGGCGTGCGTGTTTTGTTCCTCCCCTCACCAACTCTCGTCGGATATTTTGTTCGCGCATCTCATCGGTCAGCGTCGTCGCAAGAATTCGGCCCGTTTAGAAGTAGTCGGTGTCTGTGGTGGTTATAACCCCAGAGTTTGGACGGCAGTCCTGACAGTGTGAACAAGCAACAGCGGCTCCGTGTGTGTGTTTTCTGTTAGAGAGACTCAACTTTGTACTACGTCGAGGAATTCCCTGAAACGTCGAGGATTTGACAGCTCGGCTTCGAGGTGAGCAAACGTTTACGTACTACATGTCTGTTCCCGGCCGCGCTGGGGTATATATCGAGTGTCTCGCACATAATTAGGGCGCGTTCTCGGGTAAATGCGAGGAGCGCCGGCGCGGAATTATGATGAATTATCGTCCGTATCAAGCTTAGCGTCGAACCTTATTCGCTCTTCCGTGGGCGGCGTATGATTAATCGAACTCAAGTGCGGGCTATGCGGCAAAACCGAAAGCGGCGTACGTGGTACCTCTTGCGCGATCTATAAATGAGCCGGTTTCGGCTCGAGAAACTGCAACACAGTGAAGCACTCGTGTTTTAGAACACGCCCGAGCGCAGCGCTTTGCGCATTCAAGGCGTTTCTCCCGCGCCACGACTTGAATTTTCGATGGGCACCGGCTGTTATGCTAATAGCGACGTGCGTCTAATCTTTAAAGCAGGACATGCCACCGGTGGACGTACAAATTGCGAGATAACGCCGGGCGTCTCCTTACAGTAGTACGATTTCTGGTATTTTCTCGACTGACTGCGAGCACACGAATTTTACGGCCCATGTTTACGCGTCGTTCGCGTTGTGAATCGTCCGTCCGTTGACTTGAAACTTGTTTTTGAGATATCTCTACTTTTTGGCGCCGTCGCTTCGACTACGCGGTCCAGCTGTGAGCTGCGCTCTACTTCGTTGTAAGCTGCCGCAGAGCTAACATTTTGCAAGAACAACATTGTTTTGTTCCGAGAGATGTATACCTTTTGGCTGTGTCATAGTCGGCGTACCGAAACGCTTTGTTAGCAGTGACTTTTCGCTTGCTTTTTATTAGGACCTGCGGGTCAAGGAGCGATTGTGTAGCGGTCGTCCGACAGTTTTATTGATGGCCGCACGCCAGTCATTCCTAGAGATACGGAAAGAGCCAACACAACGCGCCGCCGATTTAAAATTTTCATTTTTGCGATGCGGCGCTTTCTCTCATCGGCGTGTATTTTTAGATGGCGGCTTAGTGATTTCATCAATTGCTTTAGCGTGATTCACGCTGGAAAGTCTCGCAGTTGGTCATTCCAGTTTGTTAGTCGGTTGAACGTTGAGCACACACACCGTTTGTTTCCTTCATTTCTGACCTTGCCTCAAGGGACAACACGAAGCAATAATTTTCGACGCAGCGCCGCTTTGAAAAGCTTTCTGTATAGTATTTGATGGTTTCCTTCTAAAATCAAAAGAGAAACCGCTTGTTTACACTGCAATGATCGCACACCGCTCGTTGTCTCCTTTCTTATATATGCCGTTCATACTTTTTTTTTCTCCCGCGAATAAGCTGACTTACAATGCTAGATCCAAACATTATCTCTTCGTCCAGCTCTCATTCACTCGCTTGTTTCCGTCGAACTTGATTAACGAAGAGGATTAGTGGAATGTTTCGTCGGCGATCTTTCTGGCGACATTGTTAAAACGCCGCTCCGTCGCGCTTCCTTTGGGAGCATCCTCGCGTCCTCCGCGAGATTTCCGAGTCGCAATAAATCCCCTCAAACTGCCGCATTCACGAAATCGGACGAATGGAATTCTGACCGAAAAGCCGGCTTTCCGACTGGCTCCCCGTGCTGTCCGATCGATTGGCGTAGGTTGTGAGGCCTCACAAGCTCGAGGCCGCTCTTCTCCCGTGGCCGGCGTTTGAGTCTCTGGTAAACAGAGGGTTTTCCGGCCTACTTCGGTTGGTTCCGCGCCCCGGCTGCGGTGTTCAAAGAGGGGCCGCCGCCGGCTTTGGCGACGAACAACACGGAGCTTGGAAAGAGCTGCTTTGTTCTCCGGACGAGTCCGGCTCCGGCGCTCGTGGCTTCTGGGCTCTAAGCGGGATTTACGGGGGAGGAGGCCTCGGTTGGTGTCTGGCGGACGACTCTTTTGTGCCCACCGCCGTGTCAACAGAGAGCGCGCGGCTGTTTTCGGAAGTGCCCGCGCGATAAGAGAAGGCTACGAATTGCCGCCGCGCTGTCGCCGCGCCGAGCGGAGACAATCTTTGCTCACGCGTCTCCCCGAGATGTGCCAATCTTGGACTTCACGCCCGTTGTCTCTTCAAGTCGCTCGTCCATCCATGCGGTGTGTGTGTGTGTGTGTGTGTGTGTGTGTGTGTGTGTGTGTGTGTGTGTGTGTGTGTGTGTGTGTGTGTGTGAGTCCCAAATTTTTCAGAGTTCACGTGAAATGAAGTATTGAGTGAGTGTTCCTTCGTCACTCCAGTTGAACAGAAGCCTTTGTGGAGCTTCAGGATGGCGGAAGTCGCGAATGCATTTCTTTGTGGCGATTTTCACGGTCCCTGCAGTCATGAACTTTTCCTATGGTGTACCTTGCTCGAGGGCGCACGTTGGTCATCGACGTTGTCTTCACATCGTGAGACTTCGGGCGGGGCCATCATGCCCACTACCGCGAGTATTTCCGTGCTTGAATCGCCGTGCCTTCGGAAAAACGCGCGGCTAACACGAGTGTTTTCCGCCGAGCTGCGCGGCCCGTTCTCGGGAAAACGGCTGTTGATGACTGGCTCGTGATGCATGCTCGCGTCGTGTCTCCGGCGAGGAAGGGGCCCAAGGACGCGGCGGCGGGGTGAAGCGTCGGGGCGACCCTCTTTCGTGATTCACGAGTTCCGTCTCGTCGCAAGTTCCGTTTAGCGCACGTACGGACGCCGCGCGGCACCTCCGCATTGTTCTCTTCTACCTGATCCCTCTCCCGAGGCCGTCGGAGACGCAGCGTATGCCAGGTGCGTTCGTGATCGTGCGCCGCAATCGGCTGTTTCCGAGCGTTCTGTCCTCTTTTGTCTTGCGGACGTCCGCTCTTTATTTCTAAAAAATAAAATAAAATCCTGTAGTGAAAGCTGTTTTCGCGACATATTTTGTCGACAATCCTGTGCAGACCTACCGTACGAGCGAGGAGAAACAGCTGTGCCTGAACGTGAGCTGATTGTCACTGGAACACGCGAGCGAAGCAACAGGCTAAGTGCACTATCCTCACAGACAACCGTCTCTTTGGCATCTCAGAAGTAGGGAAGAGTGAGCGTGCACAGCCTTGATAACCGCACAACATGCGCAACCGCACGTGTGCCCATAGCCTTAACTGCACCTGCGGGCGTAGTTGACAGGGTCGCTGAAAGACCAAAGCTCGCTGCGACTCGAGCGACATTAACAGCACCTACCCGTTAGAACAGAAAGCTGTGGCGGCAGGTTCGCCCTCCAGCCTGCTGGAGCGAATCGGATATCCACAGCGCCTGGCGGTCAGAAATGCGAAGCCGGGAAAATAGGTTCACAAACAGGTCATGAAAATCGCCAGTAGATTTCTGTTACGCTTGCGGGGTTACAAAACCGTTCCAATGTTACATATCCGCTGCCCAGTGCGTAATCTCTACAGCCCAGCACGCGCGAGTTCGTCGCTTCGGAAAGCGAGCAAAGCGCGTGCCATGACGAGCACTGCAACGGGCAACAGCCAAGAACCCTTTTCCGGGATGGTCTATTACGCATGGCGAGATGTTTCGGTGGCGCCCTCCTATGGTTCCCCTCTCGTGATGTCATTACCTTGCGAACAACAAGTATGATGGTGTTTGTAATTAGCATGGTCGAAGCTTGAAATCATTGCGCTCTCAAAGCTACACTGCCAACACCGTCAAGATTGCACTTCTTACATTCCTCTTATTTCTGTCGTTGAGAAAAGCTTTGCTGGCGTTATCGTCAGCATTCTGCCAATCATGGAAGGCCGACCACAGCGACGCTTTCCATCGTGCACGTCGCCAATAGACGATTTTACAGTCACCGACGGAAGGAGAACGACAGGCAGGTCCTTCGATTGTCCCTCCTCCAGCGCGAGATTCCTACCTCGATAACACTTTGACCGTCTTGTGAGCCTCCAACATGCACGCGCATCCAAAGCACCGACGGAAGGCGACAAGCGCGTACCGGAACGCCGGGCACCCGAAAGAAACGCCCAGCCGCTCTCATATTGCCAGTCCAAACGGCATTTGCCAAGCTGGAGATGGGACCGTTCACTGGTGAACTAAAACCCGCCGCGCAAAGCGCTATGATGGACCCTTGGTCGGTGTTATTTTTGATTACTCTTATTTTCCTCTTAGTCAATTTCGCGCTCTGCTCATCTTCAATGGAGCTTTTCATAGAAATCTCAGTGGGCACAGCATAAAACTCGACCGTTTACCTGTATTTTAGGGAATACTTTATGGCATGTGCCGAGGCTAAGCCCGGACCTACGGATCCCCAGGTTGCGGGTTCGAATCCCGGCCGAGGTGCCTGCAGTCTGACGCAGAGGCTTACTGAAGAAAAGGCGCCGTGTAACCGAAATTTTGGTTGCACGTCAGGAAAGATATCCAGGTGGTCGAAATTAATCCTCAGTCCTCCACTGGGTCATGCCAGATGCCCCTTGTTGGTTTGGCACGTATAAAGACCCCAAAATCTGACTTTGGGGACTCAAAGCAATAACCTTGGTGCATGTGTCATGCGGGCGGACGCAAAGCAGAGGAGGAGGATCCCGTCTGCCCACGCCAGAACCAACCGCGGGAATATTCCTGTCCGTTTCCCCCATGGCTTTCAAGCGTCGCACAATCGTCCGGGAGGTCATTCGTATACGCTTCGCATAAGCAAGGAACCATTCAAATGAAAAACTCCGGGCCGAGGAATTCTTTCGCTCCCCTGATTTATATCCTTACGCTGTCATCCGTACACGCGCCGAAATAAAACCTAAAACGCGGAAGAAAGGAGAAAAGGGAAGCGACCAATATAGAGAGCCGCGGAAGCTGAGTGCTGGTCGTAAAGCGAGCAACGGGTGCTCTCTTCCCTCTCCTGCTTTATGGTCTCCCCATATTGGAACCCCTTTGGGGAACCTGGCGGCGGCAGTCCCCCAAATACGTCCATCAATTGGTGGGAAACGAAAGTAGGGCTCGCTGATCAAGGGAGGACTCGATTATTGCCCGCTTAGCGCTCTCTCCGTCTTTATACTTCACGTTGGTGTACGATTCATTATCTAAGTGTACCGCGCTCCCTATATTGTATTTTAGGGAAAGGAATTCTTCGATGCCTTGTTTTGTTCGTTTTCTTATGATGTTCTTATTCGTTAAACTTATGAAGTTTTGTTTATTTTGGCGCTTTTTTGGGGGGAGGGACGCCCTCCACGACGTAATCTTGACCGCCCGGGCTGTTCGAGTGATTAATGGCTCTGGCGGCTTCTAAACCGACGCCGCCTTTGCGTCCGTGTTTTTTTTTGTTTTTGTGTATATATTAGCTCTGTTTTTTTTTTGGATAATCGTTGTCGGCGTGTTTTGTTACGGGATTTTAAAATTCGCGAGTATTTGTTTTGCCAAACGACTTCCTGAAGGATGCCGCTGCGATCGCGCGTCGTTATAAAGATGTGCTGCATGCAGATATTGGTTGACGTTGGAACCGCTGGTGGCGATTGTATTTGCTGGAACAGGCTCCGAAAGGGGTCCATATCATTTCGTCGAAACTCGTTTCGTGGAATTACGTTTCGTGGACAACTTTTCATGGACACGCGTTTCATCGGCACATGTTTCGTCGACACGATCGTTTCATCGACACTCGTTACGCGAATTGCACGATGTAGGGACATTTCGTCACGCGTGTATCACTGGGTGCGCGTTATACCCCCCCCCCCCCCACCCCCCCACCCCACCCCACCACCATTACCACCACCATTACCTGCGTTCACGCCGCTTCGCAGCGACAGTCTGCGGCGGCTCATGACAAAAATGTAACCGACTTGACCGACCAGTACAGGGCAGTCTTACGCAACTTATCACAGGAAAAAGCTAATCTGAGCTGTCGACGAAACCATTTGTCGATGAAACGTTGTTCGATGAACTGATTGCCATGCCCTAGCTCTCCCCACTCTCTTCAAAAAAGCAAAATAAAAAAAAGGCCGTTCACGTGTATAGTCTTTTTCCTCCACAGGTATCTTGCGAACAGCTAATTAGCGTATTGTTTTTTTGCTTGTTTTTGTTTTATAATGTGCGAGTTTTTATAAAACTGTCGTTAAGCGCGTTTCCTATAGGGCTTATGGTTTGGAGACACTGATTATAAATAGTGGAACGTTAATAATTTAATGTACTGTAAATACGATGTCAATAAATCATAATTAGGATGGCCTGGTAATTTGGAAACCTCCCCGACCGGCTGTATCTTTCTTTGTGGTTGATAACCCTTATTCATGCTGTTTCGTAACTAAAAGAAGAGCGCGGGGGCGAAAAAGAAACATCCGTAAATTCATAATACAGCAAATATGTTTTTTTTTTGTACGGTTATTTAACGGGGTTATTGAATATCGATCAAGTCCGGGACGCCTTCCATCCACGGGCCCCGGGAATTTCGCAGATGTCGGCGCAGTTACGGGGCACCTCCGATGATGGTTTGCTTCTACGGGGCAGTTATGGCGTTCTTGTGTTTCAGTTTTCCATCGGTGCTAGTGTGGTGAAGTCTGGCAGAATTCGAGTTCCTTTTTGGAACGGCGCGCCTTGCATGCTGCAGGCGGATACCATGCAGGTTAACCACTTTTGTCGAATCAAACAGAACAACTTGGGTGTGGAAAGGTCTCGCCCATTTGAATTTGCTTGTCCTGGGTTTCGCCGAGACCTGTAAAGATTAAAAACGTGCTATGGTATACTTTCACGTCGTATGCTCGCGAATAAACTCTTTTTTATCTAAAAAAAAGAAGAAAAGGTTGATATGAAAAGGGGTCCTGTTGGTCTGTCATTTTGCCAGCTCTTTGCCCATATTTGACGGGATGTAGTATAATGACCGTTGTAACACATTCACATCCTCTAAACAGCACCTGGATTAAATGGTCAAGAATGTTCGCCTTGTCAAGTATGAGTCATCCGTGTCGGCATGCTCGACCGTTGGTCGCTTTGTTCGACGGAGCAGAACAATTAACATGAGGATTTCGGCCTGTGCTGACCAGCGAATCCTTGATCTGCACCAACGCGAAGTCGAATAACGCACGCGTAGTACATACACACACACGAGGATTGGTGTCGGCCGTCCGACTCCTTCGGTAATTTCTGCTCAATCCCCTCTCTGACGCCACGATCCCAGCGGCAGCACCACTCCAGCCTCCCGGGCCTTAATAGCAAAGATGCGTCTTCATCCTTTCCTCAAAACCACCTAAAAAAAAAAAGAAGAAGAAGTAGGAATTGATGGATACTTATTACTTGCAACATGATTGCAGCTCACTCTGTTTTTTTTTTTTTTCTTGCGTGTGCGTTTGTGTGTTTTGGCTTAACGCTCGTCTGAAAACTGGTCAGCAGCAAATCGGTTCGGCTGAAAAATAAAAGTAAAAAAATAAAAGAGGCAAATAAGGCGGGTATTTTCATTAAGGCTACGTTTGTTATCCTACTTTTTCGAAGCTCGGAATCTTCGCGAACGTGACTGAGCAAGCTCGCTCTGCATTATACATAAGCCATCAATCCTCGTTACTTTCCTGCTGGAAACCCACGTCCCAATTTCGTCAGCTTTATTTTACCTTTATGTTTCCGCTCGTTAGGTCGTTTTTGTTTGTTTGTTTGTTCTGTGCTCAGCGCCGTGGCGGTAACTCGGGGGAAAAAATGCCCGAACCAACATTTCCCTCTTCAACCCACTCCCCCCAAAACACACACCAGAACCATTTTTAAGAACGCCTTCGGCGGTTGTCGGGATGAATCTAACCGCAACACACACACATACACACATAAAAGAAGAGAAAAAAACGGTCCAAAGCTTCGAATTGAAGGGACAAACAACTTTTAAGCGCCGGCATTGAGATAAAGTGTTTCAAAACTCTCGCGAGTGAAACATTTCTTTCCGCTGTTTCCATCGTAGCTATCGCTCAGTGCGAAGCAGAACACGAAAGTGCAAGACAAACGGGAAAACACTGGGAACCTAGGCTTTTTGGGCGACGAGTCGGGAACGGCGACGCTCGCCCACCACCGAGTCGTATTTCGTCATTCGAGAAAAACCGGGAGCCGCGTTCGTTTCCCTTGCCATGGACGCAACTTCCGCCTTTGGATGTTTATGACTCGGTTTATTTGTTTTTGACCAGCCGTCTGTGTGTTCGTGTGTGTGTGTGTGTCACTGTGTGTGTGTTTTGTAGTATCCGCGATGGCGCGCGACGTCTTCGCTCAGTTCATCTTAGTCGCTACTCCATGTTTTTTCGTGTTTTTTTCCTGCTTTTTTGTTTTGCTTGCGTTCCGTTCTCGGTCGCCCGTTCGCTCACGTTTATTGTCTAGCTGGCGGCTCTTACGATTTCCCTTCGCGTTTCGGTTCTTTCAAATCTTCTTTTGTGCGACTTTTTTTTTCCTCTCCTCTGGTTTGGGAAACGTCGCAGAGCGATGATGTTCGCTATGTTTTTTTGTTTTGTTTTTCCGTCCAAGGAGCAAACGGAAGCTGCAGAAAATGACACAGTGAGCAGCACGGAAATAACAGTAGGAAAAAAAGGCAACAACTCGGGGAGAGGACGGGTTGACGCATCGGAGTGCCCTAAATTCTCGGTCGGGTAACTCTTTCGAAGTAGGGAGACGGGACGTCGGCGAGCGTTGAAGGGTGATCGGATGGCGGGGAATCGAGAAACGCCGGACTTGGAAATGGACGTCGAAAACGGGAAGAAAATAGTTTACTCGTCCGTCCCATGATAATAAAAGGAGGCCGTGGATAGAGTGTCCCGACAAGAAAAATGGAAAATACTTTTTTTTATTTTTTTATCGGAAGTGAGAGGAGAGAAGAGTTGGTGAGTCAGGAATTGTGATGGACTGCTTGGTGTGCGTGGAACAGAACACACTGGAGGAATATAGATATATTTGCCCGTATTTTGGTGAAAGTAACATAGGTGTTGACCCGAAGGGACTGTCGTTTGCTTTGTCCCACTGCTCCCATCAAACACAGGCACCCGCTAATATCGATGACGACCCTGGTTCGTCGAATGAAATCGTGAGAGTTTCGGAACTTCGTCTGTCTTCGAAAGTCTTCGAAAGTCCTCGACCTGCTGCAACCCCAATGCGGACGCATTGGGTTGCAGCCGCCACACCGGTCTTTGCTCGGCAATCCGCATGGTTCTGCACATTCTTTTTTTTACCCGTTTTAGACGAGTTTTGCGTAATGGGGTTCAAAGTCCGCATAGCTAACGCCACGGAGGACCGTCTCCTAAACAAATACACTTCACGTAATATCGAGTCGCGAGGCAGGAGAACAACAAACAGAGACACGCGATGCTCCCACGCGTCGTAATATTCGTTCGTTCGTTCACTCCCTGGCGTCGTCCTCTCGCTCGGTGCGTGCGATGCTACACTTTGTTCCACCTGACGATGGACCGCGGCGGACACTGCGAGCCATCCGAGCCAGTTTAACGCCGTGTGAGTGTCACGTGGCTTTCGGGACGGGCGCGGCGAGGCGCCAAGTGTGCTGTCACGTGATGCATTGACACATCCGGATTGGATGGGCAGGCTCATAGCGTCCGCTACGGCCCATCGTGAGCGTCGGTGCGGGCGTCGGGTGATTCCGGGGCCATCCAAACGCGATGATTCGTCACTGCGAGAGCAAGAGCAAGAACGTGTTTCGGTACCCGCCGTTGTTGCCCTTTTCTCACGCGATGGGTGCTGTGAGCGCGGTGCGGTTCATTAGACCGGGCTGGGCCCGGGGCTGGCTAGCTCTCTGGAGCATCAGCCTGGATGTAGCAGCGAGTGGACGGACGGACGGGGGTGGCGGTAGTCGCCCCAATTCGTCTCTTTTTCCCGCTCCGAGGAATCTCGGGTGATGAAGACTGGTTTGCTCCGCTTGTTGCGCTCCGGGATCCGACGGACCGGAAGGGCAGGGCTGTGTCCGCGGCGTGTCGTCGCTGTCCCGCGAGCTTCGAGTGGATCGGGCTTTTTTTATTTTTATTATTTATCCGTCCGATGTCCATGGTTGTCGGTGTCCTTGTCACATATATGTACGGCCGGACGGGAGCCGAGGCGGCTGTCGATCAGATTCTCACTTGGCGTGGAGTGAAAGGAACAACCTAAAGTTATCGCAGACAGGTTAAGAAATGCGGGGCGTGCCTATTATGATCGCGCCTCTCTTTGGTGATTGGTTCTTCGACATCCTCATCGGCAGATGCTGCAATCTGATTGGCTGCGATAATGAAATGTTCTCGCCACACCCTTCGTTTTTGTCGGTGACTACAGCAAAAGTGACTGGCGTTCGTTGCCTCTCCTGTCGGTATCCTGAGCGCAGCCGAGTCGTTCCAACTTTAATAATTGAGAGGGCGGTAGATCAAACGTCGGTCTGACGGAATTGTCACACCGGCACCCTGCGCTCGAGGAAGTAAACATCTAACCAACGGTATTTGTTACGCAACGGGTATTAAAAGAAAAAGAAAATCTTCATATGATGATAGTTATTTGCGGGACGCTGCGCTTGCCGCCGTCGCACACTTTGGCTCGCAGGAAAAAGACGGAGGAATTGTCTAGCGCCCTTGCTCTTGGCAATGATTACCGCCACTTCATCCGTTCAACGTCGCTCGCGATGCTACGCGAGATTAGGACGCAGGAAAGAGCCAAGCGGGGCCTATGTAGCGGAAAGGAAGGAAACCAACCAAACAACAAAGACACCAAACTCGAAAAGGGCAAAAGCGATGCGAGGGCAGCTATGGAAGGAGGAAGAAGACGGGGCAAGGAGGAGGCGCTCTTGAAGTCGTTTCTCTGGTTTCTTCGCCGTTACCGCCTGTCGCGACTCGCGCAGCACGCGATGTCCTCACGTCCGACCTCGCGCTGTCACGTGCAGCGCGTCGTCGTCGTAGTAGTAGCACGGTGACGGGGAGGCAAGTCGAGCGACCGTGGGGCACGGTACTGCCTCCGCCACCGTCGCGTCGAGGCATTGACCCCCGACTCTTTCGTCGGACGCGGAGAGAGAGAGAGAGAGAGAGGGAGAGATAGAAAGAGAGACGTAGAAGAGGAGAGAAAACGGAGGAAAGGGTCGTTGGGTCACGCCCCCTTTCCGTCGCTTTCGCCTGCGTTCGACTTCGAGGTCGACTCGGCGTCGAGTTCCGTGCCCAACCCCCAGCAGCGTCGAGAAAAGAGACACTTTCTCGACTGTGTGGCGTTTGTGCTTGCTCGCTACTTGCCTGCCGCTGCTTCTGTTGCTACTGTCGCCGCCGCTACAACTGCAGCGTCGCTCGCGTCTCCTCCCGGAAGTCGTTCATCTATCGCCTCTTCCTCCCGTCTCGATCCTGGCTCTTCTTCCAATATATTTTTTTATTTTTTATTTTATTTACCGCTGCAACATTGTCGGCGCGTGGCTCCCGCTCCGATTTTGCTTCTACGGGAGGGGCCTTCGACTTGATTTATACGCTTCGGTAATTGGGCGACGCAGACGACGTCGCCACCCCCTCTCTATCGCTGCTCTGCCGTCAACCCGATATCGGGAACCGCGCTTCCGTTCTTCCTTTGTGTGGGGCTGCTCCTCAGTGCGGGCAAATTGTGCCTTCTCGGTGAAGGGGGTCCCTAATCGGCTGGGGTCTCGTTGCAGCAGCGGTTATCGCTGACGTCGCTAGAGCCAGTAAAAAAGGGCTTCGAGTTCAGTACGACGGGGGCGGTGGCACAACGAGGCACGTACTCAGTTCCGATCTTCCCCCGTGCGCTCTGCACACGAATTTTGTTGTCTAAAGCCGCAATCGCGCCGCTCTCGTACATCCTACCAAAAGACAAGGTGTTTGCTCCAGACGTGACGACAAAATTGTCGTCACTTGCACCGTGGCGACAAAATCGCCATTTGCGCTAACCTGCGCTAAAGGGCTTACCCTGCAACGTCCTGCTATATTTAGCCCAAATGTGAGGAATTTGCGCCAACATTGCGCCAAAACTTGATTTCCCTTAATACTGAAATTATGACTCAGGCCTCGCTACACGTCCGTATCGTTATGGTATAGCTTGTGCGAATTTTAAGAACTTTCGATTCTAGCCGCAAATAACGTACTATCCTATTTCTATTTGATCTCTCTGTCAGTGTCAAACACCGACAGTACTCAAATTTTCGCAATATCTCTTATGCTCCTAGTCTGCTCAGGCGTGTAAGTTAGCTTTGTTGAGTTCGCTTCTCACGGCGCTCTTGTGTATGCAGTGAAATGGCAACTGCGAAGTAAGCATCGCGATTCGGCTTTTCTTACTTCGCCGCAGCGCATCTGAGTGTTGAAGGAAAAGCACTCCCCAAAGAAACGTTAAATAAACAATATTAAAAAACAAAACTGTGAGGTGTAATGTAACAGCTCTTAGTTGTAGTAAAATTTTCTGAATATAACTGCGGCTATTATTTATGATAGACTGAGGGTATTCGAGCGATATCTTTTTCACATTCGGGATTGAGCGAAGGTATACTTGCAAGGTAATTTTTAGGCGTGGGAGGTCAAGTACGCGCGGGGGGTCATGTGAGTCGCGTGCTACGAGGACATTCAATAAATGACTACGTGTTGAACCAGTGCGGTTTTTGTGTCATTCTCCGGAGCGAGTAGCAGCGAAGGAAACCCAACGAGACATTGACGATCAACCGGTGGAATCTTTCGCGAATACTCCCTATTCTCATTGGTTAGAACGAGTTTTCCTTTCTTCTTTATTTATGTATTTTATTTTTTCTTCCAGAGTTGGCACTGAGCACCGAGCGCGTTACGCGGTTACGCTCTCCTGCACCATCGCTCTGTTTCCGTTTATTTTTTGTCGTTCAGGGCTGTGTGTGTGTGTGTGTGTTTTTCTTCTCCAACTTACCTCTTTCTTTTTGCCGTCCTTAACTTTCCCTATCTGGATTCCGTTTGCTTTCTCCGTCTCGCTTCTCCGAACCTCGTCCGCTCTCCGGCGCGTATACCACCTCGCTTTCCAGCCCAGTAGATTGGAACCGAACGGAACAGCCCACTGGGAGCTTTGGAAAGCCCGCGTGTATGCCACTGGCTGTCTGTCTGTGTTCCAGGCGGAGCGGTTGTACCGTACCCGCGCCGGGTTATTAGCGGCTTCTTCCTTTGTACTTAAAAAGGCCAAAATCGATAACCGTAAAAAACAAAGAAGAAAAACAAAGGCAGGAAACGCGAAAGAAAGGGCTAAAATCAATACATCAAACTAAAGAAACCGAAATAGGAAGAAAGAAAAAAGAGAGAGAGAGGATGTTATACTTTGTTCTGCAGCAGGAGGATTTCGAAATATCCTCGTCCTACGTATACGAACACTTATTTTGAAGCGCACATACATGGGGAATGAAATGTATACGTAAAGACAACAACAAAAAAAGTTAGTGGCTGCATCGAACAAATAAAGCGTAAAAAAAAAAAATAACGAGGAACTAGAAAATGAAGCAGCTTCGGGATACGTCTTTCCAGGACGGGAAATCGGAAAAGCGCAGTGTCGCTATGTTCAGAAAAGAAAAAAAAAAAAGAGTGAAAGTCAACGTACTGGCACACTCACACGAGCACCTCTTTTTGTCTGTGTGGCTTTGATCTTGGTTTGGTGGAGGCGTGAGAGGGCAGGTGAGGGTGAGTGAGTGCGCTCACGCATGAGTGGAACACCGCTGCTGAGCGCTACCAATAATTAGTATTCGATCGGAACTTGCGCGCCCGTGGTCGATGGACGGTAACTAAAGGGAGTCATCGGACGCCTGACAAACCTGGCCAAGAGTGTTTGCTGCGCTCCTTTTTTTTTTTTATTCCTCTCTTCTGGAATGTTGCTTCTTTTTTTTCCCCTTTTTTCTTTTTTTTCGAAATGAAGAAGCAAAACCACGCGAGAACGAACCGAAGCCGCACAGAATTATTCAACTTCGCATCTAAATGTGTTTCAACTTTTCCTCTAAGGAAATTCTTGCTCTATTCTCTTCCTTTACTTTTTTTTCTTCCTCGCCCCAGAAAGTGTTACGATTTCGTCAGGTTGTATATGTTATGGTCATTGTTGTTAAGCATACATGTTAAGTACGTGTCCCGTGTATATAGGTGAAAGAAGACAATGAAGTAAGTCACGAGGAGCAGAAGTTGGTTACGCCATGATTAAACCAGAATGCTTGTCAGTCTTTATGCTTGTCTCCTCAAATCTATAATGTCCGCTCGCGGTACGCGACACTGCGACAGTAAACAACGGCGCTTCGGAGTTTATGTCTTATTGTTTCGCACGATTGCACCACTCTGGCGTCTTTTCCCTCGATCATCCTCGTCTTTCGGGAAGGGGTAGTGCGCACGTTTAAATTATACCTCTTCGTTAACTTCCCAGATTGTTGTAAGTACCTCCTTGATTAACCTACCACTGGACAAGATTTCGCTTGAGAATACAGCAGGGCGAGAATTTCTTTTGAATACTACGCATCTTTAGAAACAATATCCAAATGTCTTATTAAGTCGATTCGTTACTGATCCCTTCTCGGTAGCCTCCTCAGTAGCCTCTGCGGGTGACCAAACGGAAACATCAGTGACAACTCACCGACGCCAGACGAACATCTTGCCAAGTTCGTCAGTCTAAGACTCTAAAGCAACGAGTCCCGCAGCGGTCAAGGCGTTTGAGCCGACGTCGAGCGGGTGCCCAAACTCCAGTTGGTTCATGCCCAGACTGGTCCAGACGGGGAGTCTGCCTGCCTGTCTGGACGTGTCGTTCGCTTCGCGTCACCGGGTCTCAACTTTCAAATCGGAATCTTGGATCTTCACCGCAGCCTGGCGAGGACATGTCCGCACACGGGATTGTGCTATAGAAATAGATAATGAGTGTCAAAAGAAAAGCGCGGAAAATTCCCTAGATACGCCAGAAGAAACGCCGCTTCTTTTGTTTTCTCCCTATTTGTAGATTTAAGTTTGAGCTCCTTGGTTTAGAAGGGGCCTTTGATGCACGGACCGCTCGTGTCGTGAGAACGCATAGCCAGAACTATCATACTCGCGCTTATAGCATTTGCTAGTGGTGCTTTAACTCCGTTTCACCGTCAATCAGAGCGATTCACTCGCATTTATCGAAACAGCAGTTCGCCGTATGGTTCGCACTTTTTCAATCTGGCAAAGTCTCGCGCTGTCCCGCGCGCGGCGAGAGCAACGAGAAGTGCATGCACGCTGCGTACGCACGCATAGCTCGCTGCGTTGCGTGCGTATCGCGCATGTGCAGTGCGGAGCACGCAACGCTAACGCAAACGCACAGTGCTTCGTCGCTCTACGCAATACTAAAACTCTCAGGGACATCATGCTGCTGTCAGCACGGGCACATCACGGCAAATACAGGTGCGTCAATGAGGCGTTCTTCGTCGAAAGGATCGTCCCCGCCACACACAGCGGCCGTCGTCCGCGCATATATAGGACGCCAAGTTGCCAACCAACGCGTCGAAGATGCACGACGTGCGGGCCCCGTGGGCAAGACGCGCAAATGAACGGTTCCGCTGCACGCGTCGGGCCGCGGCATGATGCACGGGGTGCCGGCGGTCGCGTTTCCTCTCCGCGCGCTCTCATTTTTCTCTCGTCCGCCGTCCTGTTTTTTGCGTTTTCCAATCGACCGGGTCGGCGGCGCGTCGTCGGGGCCTCGCAGGTAATTCACGGTGCGGCGTGAGTAATCGCTTCCGTGCTCGGTAATGCCCTGCCCCAAAATGGCGTCCCCCACTCCCCAAATGGGCCTCCAAGATGGCGCCCCCTGGTGATCACGCCTCACTTTGCCGCCTCTCTTCTTTCATTAATCTATCGTGCGCTGTTCGATTCGCCACTTCTCTTTCTGTCTATCTCTTGTGTGTCTTCGTAGGCACGTCTGTCGCCTTCTCTACGCCCCTCATCCAAACTCTGTGCCTTTTCGTGCACGCTTGTGTGTGCATGTATGGCGGCATCTGCGAGCTTTCTGGCCCTCTCTCTTTCCTCCTTCCTTTTCTGTTTCCCCTCCCAGGCTTGCGCCCCAAATGTGTCGTGGTTTCCCGTGCCATCGGCTGAAAGGAGAGTGTCCTGATTAATGCTCACGTTTGACGGCGCACGTCGCTCGTACCTCATTAATCGCCTCGACGTTGACGCCGGCCGGGTCTCCATTTCGAACAGCGCCCGATCACTCCATAACACGTGTTGCGAGTTGTTGGCAGGGTCGCGCTTGGTCGCCTGTATAAACACGGCTTGCATCGACGGCGCATCGGCCGCCATTGCGGGGTTCTTGCTACAGAGGGCTTCGCGCTCTGCAGAATATAGTGCGCGCTGCTGAATTTGCTTTCCTCGACAAGAACAAGTAGCCTTGTAGGCACGAACACGGAAAACGAGCACGAAGAAGTGGACAAGTCTTGCTAAAGCACAAGTAGCTAGGATTGATCACCAGCAAAATGCGGTGACGTCACATACAACCCATGTATACTGGAACGAGACCGCATTTGGTACGGTTGGCTGCGGCCAGCGGGAAGATCCACCCCGATAGCGTCTTCCAGGAAACTACCTAAACGAATCCTCAGGGGGAAAAGAAAAAGGATATAAAATAAGTTCTATATTTGGGCTTGCCGTTGTATTAATTATAATAAAGAGCCGTCGTATTAATTATAATAAAACTGGTGCACTCATTCCTTTAATAGAAACGGACATCGAATATGCGAGGATAGAAACGTTCGAAAACGCCAATTGGGGGGGGGGGGGGGGGGTGGCAGTGTCTAATGAAGACCGATATCAAACGAGTTGGCCGAGCGTTAACCCTTTTAATGAGGTCCACCTCACGGACGGCATCTGCGTGTTTTGGTTATCGTCTCAAATTTTATCTCTCTCTCTCTCTCTCTCACATCACACACACACACACACACACACACACACACACACACACACACACACACACACACACACACACACACACACACACACACACACACACACACACACACACACACACAATAAAAAGCGGAACGTTGTTTTAGCGGTTTCATGCCACCGAAATGCAGATGTTTTGCGGAGGCCAAACGATTTCTTCGCTGTCCTGTTCGCCTTTGTCGAGTCCGCCTGACGCCTCCGACCCCGTGACGTAGCCCCTTTTTCTTTGTGTCCTGTACGTACCGGGAACGTTCGATAAGCTATATACTATGCTATATACGGACTAGGCAAAACCTCGTTTCCTTTCGCAACATGGAACAGACGCAGCACCGCGCGAAGCAATCAGCGGTCAACAATTCAACGTAACACACCAGAAAACGTGGATGAAAATAGCCCCAGGAAAAAACAAACAAAAAACGTTCGAAGAAAAGGAGCTACGCGGGGCTCGCAGGTGCAGCTGATTAAGAGACCTCTCACCGTTCATAGTGATGGCAGAGTTGATGAGAGAACCAGGTAAAACTGTTTCCCTTTCTTTTTTCCCTCACTCGTTTTTTTTTTTCTTTCTTCTTTGTGGTTGTTTTTAGTCGATTTTTTCCCCTCCGCGCTTGCCGCTTCCCATCGACGCCGCCGCCATCCGAAAGGTAGGCGTGGTGACTGGCTGTCTGGCCGGCACGCGTTCCGTATGGCGTTTTTCTCGGGATCTGGGCAGGGAAAGAGGAGCCGCTCCTCTGCTTTGCTTCTGTCGGAGAGAGTGCCCCCATGCCGCTGTTTCCGTTATTTGTGCGTCGCCCTGTAGCCCTGGACCCGGCTTCTAAGGTGCAGTCAAGAAGGCCTGGCTGGGCCTTTTTCTTGCCTATTTTTTCTTGTCTTAGTTTTCTTTTTGTGTGTGTGTCTGCTTTGGGTCTAGTTTTGCCGTAATGTCGCTATTATAAGCGCTTCGCTTACAGACGACACCATATTCTAGGGAAACGTTTCGCGGGGACGTCAGAGCCGTTGCTCATCCTGGGAATACTTTGGGAAGTTTGACTGACACGCATCTATCTGTATGCAGTCTGGCCTTCTCTCCCTTTCTTCGTCTCTCACTCAACCGCCCGTCTCGGTTAGGTTGTTTTTTTGTTTCTATTTAGCGTTGGTATGTGCTCCTTTCCGTATTACGTAATAGCTATTTAGCTTGTTGTATGTGCCAGTTCTCAGAACTTAGGGCGATATCCTCTTGTGGATCAATGGACAGCGCGCATCAAGCCCGAGGATTGGGAGAGCGGAGTTGAGGACCTATAATACGACCCACCGTTACTGTGTCTGCCTTTTCTTAGCTCGTTCCAAAACACCCCCGTGTTCTGGTGGGGAGGACGCTATACGCACGCCTTTGTTTTTGGAAATCTACAGTTTCCACAGACACATGGCGTGACCAGCGTCAACGACCCAATAACAAACGGCTCTGAAATCGCGAAATGAATTTAATGAATGTATCTCAATTCTACGGATGAGATCGAGCGAGACAGAATCTCCAGATGTGTGGAGCTGCGTTGGACAGCACGCCAAATTTAACGTGTTACACTTTTGTGTTATACCTTGTGCATTACGCTTTTGTGTCACACTTCTTCCAAGACGTGTAGTTTTTAATTTTTTTTATGAAACCCTATTTTTTTTCAATTACACGTGTAGAAGTGCCTCCTATACTTCGTTTCAGCTTGGGTCCAGACGCAGCCGATGCTACAAGCACGAGCGTGTGGCCCTGAACAGTGCCTGTACTGCACGAGCGCGCGTGCTTGGCAGGGACGCTGGAAGCCCGGAGCTCGCGCTTGTAGCATCGGCTGCGTCTGGACCCAAGCTGAAACGAAGTATAATTCGGTCACGGCTTCCATTCGACATACAAAAAAACGTCCTCACGCCCAAGTTGCTCCCAGCTCCGCAGAGGCAGTTTGCTCTTCGTCGTCCTTCCGATCTCTCTCTTCTTTTTTTTTTGGTCTCTTATGCGCGGTGGTTGGCTCGCATAAAACGGATGTCCCCGCTTGTGTCGGCTCCTCGGCCGGGCGTGTTTGCCTCCAACTCGAGTCGGTGTTTGCGAGTTCCCTCGCGAGCCTCGAGTGACCTCCGCGGGCCCCTGTTTGCCCAGATCTCGAGGGCCCACCTGAGGACTTGAGCCGTCCCGCTGAGAGCAGGAGACGGCCGGGAGTGCACGCCTATGCACGCACCGCTATCGAGACGAGATGCCCCCAACCGAGTCGTTTTTCCGACAACCGCCGCTGCAGCCCTTTTCCGGCTAGGGAGACTTGTACGCCACGTGTTACTTGGACCCGCTTACTTTCTTTCGGTAACGAAGTAACGACTTAGTTACCTTTTTTAAGAGAAGGAACGACTAACGTATTTCCCTTACTTCGCGATGAAGTATGATAAGTTCCGGAGGGAAATCCGTACGGCCCAAATACCCAACCTACTTCTCACCCCAGCTCGCGCCTGTAATATTCGCGACGAGAAAACGCTAGATATACCGTAGAAAGAGATGTGCTCAAGGTTTGTCAGTGTAACCACAGTTGTCCGTGAATGAACGCGTTGAAAAGCGAGAAATGATCAACGACGACAAAGATGGGACGCTGCTGCCGCTTCATAAAAATGACACCTTCGGTGTAACGAAAAAATAAAGGGTTTTAACTAAGTAGATCGTTTCGGTGACTCCGCGGTAACGACACCCGATTCTCCGCCGGCGCCTTTGCTCATGCATCGTATCGTTATCGGGGCGTATCGGGGGTATCGGAACGATCTGCTAAAGCTGTCTAATAAAGCGTTACTTTCGAGCGGACGTAACAACGGGTTCCTTCTGAATCGCAGGACCGAGTCACGTATTCAGTTACTTTTTGAGTGAGTATAACGAGTGACGGTATTTGGTCACTCTGTCTCAGCAAACGTGCACATGTCCGTTGGCCGGTCAGTTTCAGGGGGCCGCGAGCATGTTCGGCCGCATGCGCGTGTAATTTGAATGTCATTTCGGACATAACCGCGGATGGCTGCCCAGAGCCCCCATGCACCTTCTCAACATGAGTGGAATTCCAGAATGGTGCTCGCTGTGACGTCAAAGTGTACATACGTTAGATGTGCTGAGGCAGCACTCAACACTGAAGTGTTAAACCGTAGTCCCGCTGCTTACACATTGTACAAAAAAAAGGGATAAAAAGAAAAAGAAGAGACTGTGTTTATTTGCGCCCCAACTAGTTCGAAGCACTTTTGCTTCAAGTTCACACATATGTGCGGTTCGTGCATGTCTGCCGACTGTGTGACCAATGTGACCTTCGTACAAACAAGAAACACGCCCCCATACAGTGTCCGCAGACTGTATTTTGTATGATGTATTAGAGGTGTGACGGCGGCTGAATGTTTTAGCCCGAAACGATGCTGTAAACGTTTCATTTTAGAACCGCTCGGTCGTCATCTTTCAACTATAGTACTACTCACTGAGGCTCGCGAGAGTGGATGAATGATAGTTGAGTGGACGAACAAACACGGCTGAACCCTTCGATCTTTGCCGCGGCCTTCGACCCGGAGTCAGTATTTATGAGGAAAACTTCACGCAGTCTGACGAAGAGCGCGTGATCTCGACAAAACCCCACGAATACAGCGTGGCCGCTTCCCTGCGTGACACGACATTTCTTTTTCTTTCTCATCCTTCGTTCGTTTTCTTTCTCTCTGGCACCGGCTTGACGCATGCAAATGGGACGCACATTCTTTTTCGTCCGGGCTGTACGTCTTCGTTACGTCTTACTTCGCGTCGCGCCACTTGTTGCCGGGCGACGATTTATTCCGGGCCGTCACACTCCGGTCTGGCCTTGGTCCGGCCGTCCGGCGATCGCTCGGCGGCCGCCGCCGCGTCTATAGACCAGGGTCACAAAGGGGCGTCCGCCGACACCGAGTATTATTGGGACCAGACGGATCAGATGACGTTGTACTAAGACGCGCGGCGTTGATTCTGCGTTTCTTTATTTAGAATGAGGAGAGACAAGGTTCGTTGGCCCTAAAAAGTGATTGGATCACTCGCTCGTTTACGATCCGGCAAGGCCCGTGCCCGTTACCTCTTCGGACTCACTTCGGGTGCCAGTTGGTGCCTGGAAAACGTATCCGCCTGGAGCGTTTACCACGTTCTTGTTTGTGGTCCCTCGATTTCCACCTGGTGACGTCACCATGCTTGTTGCTTGCCGCGATCCTGGCGGTGGCAAGCGGAACTGTTTTTTCCGCTGCAGCTCTTTCTCTAGCCAGACAGTCGACGGTTACCTAAAGCATGACACGAGATAAGGCGCCACGACGTCAGCGACCCTCGCTTCCGCTGGCCTTTGTGGCCAGCACTTCTACAGTCAACCACCAGGGTCGCAACAATCAAAAGCACGATACGCCACCTCCCATGACGTTGTTTGTAGCCACTAGGGGACCATATATTCGATGCATCGCATGGCGCTCCGTATGACGCGAAACGCACCAGTCTAAGGCGTGTTTCCGGCACCGTAGTGCTGGTACTGCGGGCTGTTAAGGACCGACGACCAGTTCGCGCTCTCCACTTTCCCCTCGCTTCCTCCTCTCCCCCTCCTACCCTGTCCACCGTTGCCTGTTTCCTCCTCCCCCATTGTGAGGAGGATCTTCTGCCTTGCAGAATTTCGTGTCTGGTCGTCGGCCTTTACCCGAATATCTTCGTGTAATACCCTTGATTCGAACGATACCTGTTTTTCGAAGGCCTGGGAACGCATTGCAGTTAGGGTGGGCTAACCGAAAGAGCAGAGCGTATATTTTCTCTCGGTAGAACATAGAGCTCGGTGTCGTATACGTTGCGAAAGCTTGGGGACATGTTCGCGCGACGGTAAACTGTGGAATGCCGACGTCCATTCGGCGAGGTAACGATGAAACGAGGAGCGCGAACCTTTCGCCTAGACTGCATTCCGACCGCTGGTTTAAGACAAAAGCGGGACAAAAGCTAGGATAAAGAGCAAAGTGGAGATAAGAATCCGAAGTACCCGTCTTCAGACGCCACGAGGAGAACTTTGACTCCATTAGGTGCATGCCCGCGCAAGGTACTAAAGTGCTCCTTATGTGTCGTTCCGAACTGGTTGACACTAAACCCTGTTTACATCTTTCCCCGCCTCCCTCTCCGCACTCTCCCACGGTCTGCTTTTACAGCACTTCCTGTCATCCTGGACTATGATTATTTTATCTCGTCTTTGAAGTCTTCTTCACATCCGTGTATACGCCGCACACTAATAGCGTGGGATGCGTGCCGCAACAATTATGGTCAAAAGTATAGGCAAGAAAATATATATAACGGGCTGCAACATTCTCTGGACGTCGGGAACGGGGAGAAAGAAATATATCCTAACGGCGTAATTGCTTCGATCGCGGGTTGCTCCGACGTCCCGGGAGATTTACCGCTGGCGAAACAAACCGCACCCGCGAAGCGAAAAGAGCAATAAGGAGCTTCCTAGTTGTGTGATACGGAAACGTCTGTACGACATGATAATGTTATCACGCTTCGTGAAAGCAGAACGGTATACATCAGAGAACGCGGAACCAATTTTTTTTCTCGCTAAAAAAGTAAAAAAAAAAAAAAAAAAAAAGAAAGAGAGGAAAAAGACGAACTAAACGATTTAACTTTCTATCTTTTTCTGTTTTGACGGCCCGCGGCCGTTACTTTCGAATTGTGCTATACGAAATGTTAAACCGCACTGCTCATGCTGCATAATAATAATAATAATAATAAAATAAAGAATCACTATTTTCATATATGCGTGAAGCATGCTTCGGACATGCTTGAGGGCATGTCCAATGTCCGCAGGTTCTGTCATGATGTGTCGGTACGATGTATGATCTGCATGTCTGCGGCTTCGGAGCAGATAGATAAAAGTTGAGGCCTCGGCTGCTCCGCTTCCGGAACAACAACTTGTCAGTTTCTTATTCGCGTCGATTCTATTGAGACGTCGAGCTCGGAGATGACCGCACGAACGGGCCTCGGTGGGTTGGTTCGTTGATCGACGCTTCTTCCTTCGCCGACCTGGCCGGGAGACTGACGAGACGGCGGTGCCTTCACCCCGTAACTGTGTCCCACGTGGAAGCGCGGACCGAGCCTTAATAACACGTTGGGCGGCAGCAGTAGCCGTCGGGCGACTTGTTCGCGGGGCCTAATCGCGGGTCGCACCGGAGGGGAGAGCCCTCTTCGCGACGCGGCCGAACCCGTCTCCATAATGGATGAAGAGAGCGCGCCCAGAGCGGCGGCTTGCTGTTCTTCGTGGAAGCGCCGGGGCTCGCGTTCGGTGTTCGCCGACTTGCGGCGACGACCGACTCGCATTATGCAGTCTCGTCAATTACGGACGTCGTCGGAGTCGTTACTCTGTGCGCTGCGAACGCGAGCGCCGTTTTGGCTCCTTCCCTGCCTCGTATAGGCTGTGACGCAACGCCGCGAGGCCGTCGCCTTGTCAGCTCCCCAAACAGGCTGTTTTGTGGCTATTCTTTTTTTTTTTCTTCTTTCTCGGCTCGCACCCCCTTTGGAAGGAGGTTATGCTTACGGTCAGCGGGCACGCTCGCACGCTCGTTGGAGTTTTTGAGATCGTTGTTTGGAGGCTGACGTGAGGGAGATGGCTCGCTGCGTGAGAGCCGCTTGTACGGAGTCGATTGCAGGATCGGTTTCGAGGTGTTTTAGGAGTGTACTCCGTGTTCGACTCGGAATGTATCTATTAGCATCCCGGTAGATAGTCTTTGGATTAGGCTTCCGAGGTGCTCGAAGCGGGCTGCTCCGAATCGGTGCATGTCCAATCGGCGAATTTGCGTAACTCGTCCATGTTTGGAGATCAATAGACTCATTGAAACTTGCGTGTTCTAGGCGATAAAGTGCGCACTTGAGGCTCAGCTTCGATGCTGCCCCAATGATTACAGCCGTGGTCTGCCACGGCTTTGGCTTTGGCTGTTTTCTTCTAGGTGAGCCAAAGCCTCGGAAGCGAGCCTCGGAAGCGAGAAGCGAGTGCGGCCCTTCCGTGCACACGCGCCCCCTCCATTGCAAATTTTCTTTACGTAGCATGCTCGAAAGCGGTGCAAATCATAAACGTACGTGGCGATATTGAATGAGCGTACTAGAAGCTTATTGTCAGGAAGCGCTCCAGATACATGCACACAGCGACGACTTGACTCCCTCTAAGTGATTTCGAAGCTGCTTCCACGTCTGTCTGAAATAAAATTATTATTATTATTTTTATGATTATTATTAATATTATTAAATTTCTCGCTTTTGGCAGATTACACGCGAAAACAGCCTGTCTCAGCTTATAGCTTTCAACGGCACTGTGCTGACAGTGTTGCAGAAGTGACCTTATTCAGTGTGTTCAGAGAGTCGCACAATATCTCAAATTGTACGAACACGCACAAGTCGAGGAAAAAAATATATATAAAAAAATGTATCCAATGAGAACCTCATTGGATACATTTTTTGTATACATATCTTCTCGCCCAAGAAGGGTGTTACGCCCCCATTCTCTCACATACGACGTTGCGTCGAAGGGCTTAACGAAGGCGAACCCCAACTCATCTTCCCAGATGAGGAGGCGCCACGCAACGGACAGCTAGCTCTTAGATCGAGCTGCGCGGTCGTGCAAGAACACTCTAAACCGACTGGAGCCACAACAAAGACGCTGGCTTTTCCTGTCGTCGACGTTTGACGCCATTAAGCCGCCGGCTTCCGTCGTCACCGTGCGCCGATTTCTCGGAACTTGCTCGAGACCGCTGACACTTCTTCCTCGCGCTTCGGCCGAAACTTTAAAGGTTGGTTGGAAGATTACTCGCTTCCGTCCGCGGTACTACCACCATCGAGTGGCAGCTAGTGCACCTAAGCCCGCTTCATCTGGCCCCCGCCGCCGTAGCTCTACTACCGCAGTGGCGAACCGCACTTGGACCGAATTTTCGGCTATAGGCGTGGCCAGGTTCCGCGAACCGGTTTTCGACTGTTAGAACTGCTCTCTCTGCTCGCTGGGTCTAATCCCGAGACAGGTTGCCAGGATGGCAGTAATGACGGTCAAATGTGATTTGGAAACCGTCAGGAAGGCCCCCTTTCGTTTCTTGGTTCTTTTGTGTCGTTCCGGTCGTGGCATTAGCGTCGTCCCGTCCGTCGGCTCTCTCACGGGTTCCGGAGCCCGGGGTGGCGGCGGCCTGCTGCTGCCACTCGCGTTGGTCCGCATCTGATTCCGCGGGCGTATTAGCTTTGCTTTTCTGTCAGTCAAAATTGCAGTGTGCTGCCGGCGGTCGCGGGCTTTAGTTATGACATCCACCTTCCCCTGTATTTAGGAAGGCATGCGACAGTCGTCGGGCACGTGCACTTGTGTCCCGTCCGGGCTGGGTAGACGGGGAGACATGCGCTGCAGAGAGGACCGACATAGTCGCGTTGTCCCGATTGCTTTGTTTGTTTGTTTCACGCCCAGCGCGGCTATGCTCGGGCCCCGCGTGATTAGCAACTAATGGCAAGGAGAGAAATTATGCGTCGCCAGCAGCGGCTAGAGGCGCTTTAGGGTGGGGTTTCGAAAGAACGGGTGAGTTTGACGCTGTTGACGTTGTTATCCCGAAATGAAAACTAGCAAGAAGGATACTGTCACGCGGTAATGATGTTTCACCTTCATCAGCCATTTGGCTTATTACCATTTGAGTTTGATTACTGTTATTTGAGGGAGAGTTTGTTGAAGAAGGGAGAGTTTGTTGAAGGCATTAGTCGAAAGCTCGGGCTTCGCTTTTTCTGGGTTTGCTTAGTGGAAAGGAAGACGGAAGGATTGGTCGATCACTTTCTATTGTTTTGCGACGAATTTCGCTTTCTGTTTCCGAAAGTACGCGCTGGGAATGCAGGTACCGAGCTCGTTTGTTCCACCACAGTGGGACCAAATGCATAAAATCAGTACTTTTAGCTCATGTTATATTGTTAGTTAATGCGTACTCGTGCTCAACAAGGCATAAGCAGTAAAGAAGAAAAAAGACTGCACGCTTTTGAAGTTCAGGTGACACTGATACAACATTAGATTTGCTCCGATGGAACGTAGTGTTCGTTGTGGTCCACGATCCATCAAGCCGAAACGGAATATAACAATGTGCGTTTGATGTGTTTGTGAGCAGTGTTCACGCTGCTGGTCACTTCATTTAAGCAGAACCCTTACTTTGTCTTTCGGAAGTAGTGCGTAAAATAATACCAAAATATATTACGAAGTAAAAAAATAAACAAAGAAAGAAGAACGCTTTCGGGTTACATTTTTATTGTTCGCGCTTATGCGATAAAATGTGTCTCTGTCCGATTCGCCAGCGCAAACAGGATATAAAATGTAGTAACGAAACTATTATTACCACTACCACTACTAAAATGACGCAAATTTAACAACAACAAGAACAACGTATCCGACTTGAAAAAAAAAAAGCAAAAGAAAAACACGGGAAATATTTTGAACACGTTTCGTCGTCTGTGTTGCCTGCGATAGCGAGAATGTTTTAAAAAAAGCAAACGGCCGCCTCCTTTCCCTTTTTCTTTTTTTCTATATATAGTGTAAGCTGCGATGCGTTTTGATCTCTTGTCGCATTTCGTTTTGCTCTCGAGTTTTCTTTCCGAGTTGTAAAACGCGAGCGAAGTGGGGGCGATAACGCGGACGTTAAAACGGCTGACGCGCGATAATACCGCTCGGAGAACTGGAAGAGGTACAAAGCAAAACAAAAACAAAACGCTCTCGCTTTTACAGCGTTCTAAAACGAAAGGGTACGGTAACTGGAGCCGAGGACGTGAACAAAAGTTTCGATCGATGCCGCCGTGTATTGTCAAAAGCATTGTTCGAGCGGCGCAGTATAAGCGTGCAACTCTTTTTCCTCGTTTGTTCTTTGGCCCACTCACTGTTCCTGCTTCCTCGGAGCATGCTCTGCAGGGAGTGAAGTAAGTTTTCTTCCCTTTATTGTATCCGATGCCTCATTCCCTGAATATGTGGGATTCAACTCAATTTCTAATTGTGGCTCGAGTTCCCCTTCGTCTGAGCGTTTGGAACGATACGGTGTAGCATAATATAGTTCCCCTGAGCACCTGAAATTCGCTTCCCGTGATAAACTGGCAAAATGGAACGCTAAACACAATCGACGCGAAGAAATGGTATCGGCAAACAATTTTTGTTCCTAGACTACGATGGCGGCTACCCTTAGAGTGAACCGATATTATCGTTGCGTAGTTAGGCGATTTTTATTTTCGTCGTTTCACGTGTACGTTCATGCCGTATTCTAGAACGTAGCATCTTTACGGGTTCATATCACATGAGCGAATGGCGTTTTGCAGCGAACAGTGGTCATTCGAGCGAATCGACGTTTTAGCGAATAACTAAGGCGCGTGTTAACCCACCCCCGCCTGCGTTCACGCCGCTTCTCGGAGCCATTCTGAGGCGGCTCATTACAGAAATGTTAACGTATACCTGGCCTAGAGTAACTGCATGTATGCCCAAGCTTGCGGAGCAGAGAACCGCAATGGTGCCATTCTGGAGCCAAGCACCGCGGGAAAGCCACGGTCGGTTTTTGCAGGGGACGCGAAGGCGCGGATGCGGGGCGGCGTGCTGGGGAAACACGCTGCGCAAGGAAAATAGTGTGCAGCGACGAGCCGCTGCCGTTCGCCGTCATCGTCCTCCCGTCGTTTCTCCGTTTCCCTCGGGTGCAAAAATCGCACCCGCGGATCCTGCGGGTTTGCGTGTGTCGATCAGTCGTCAGTTCATTGCGGTAAACGGCGCTGGCGACTGACGAAAACGCCGTCCCTCAGCTTACCGGACGAGGAAGCTTGCCGACTTCGCCAAGATGGCCGGATGCGCCGAGTCGCAGTATCAGCTCCGCGAGAGCCGCACCGCACCGCGCCGCAGACGCGAGCAACGCGATCGTCGTCCGTAAAGTCTCGGGTTCGCTTCCTTGATACCTCTGGAAACGGATCGTCCTAAGACATCGCTCGCGTTATAAAAAAGAGGATTAGCAATGTACCCAGTTGACGCACATAATGCTTAATGACTTAGGAAGCTTTCGCTTCGTTCGATTTTAGTCGGGATCTGACCTTTGCGAACTCAAAGCGGAAAATATGTTCCCCCGAAACTCCGGCGCTCTGGAAGGCACGGTTTCCCGTTTGACAAGGTCGGCTCCAGTTCTGCCCACGTGACCACTCCTCCGCCAATACGGAGATGGCGGCGAAAGGAAAAGGAACGCATACTCTGGCTCTGCAATGCCAGAGCCTATACCAGCTCTCGAATTCCTGGCCCACGCCCGTAAGCGCCGCTTCCGGCGTACAGCCACATTCGCTAAAGTGTCTTTCGATGCAAAGTCGGCATTCGCTAAAACGTCGTTCGACCAACTGCGTGCCACCCCTATCTTTACTAAGATTGTTCAGTTGGTTTACCGTTTCAAGTTCGCGCATCTTGGTTTGAACGTTTCAAGTAGAAGTCGTCATGGTGCGAATACAAAATCGCCTTCTGTTGAAATCCAGTGAGCACCGTGTGGAGTGTGTTTTAAGTATAGACAACCCTTTGTTTTTCAAGTTTCGTGTGTAGCTTATCTTTATTTAATTGTGAAAAACCTCACTGGAAACAAAAGTTACTCTCTATCAGACGACTATATTTTTCTTCTTTGTTTCGTTCTTTGTCTTTTCTTCCGCGGAGTTTCCTCTCATTTCTCTCGTGGAAACGATGGAAGACTTCCTGCAGGGACACAGTAGATCCCGCCTTTTGCCGTCATAGAAACGAAACCCTAACGATAATGAGCGTATTCGTACAGTGTTATCGATATACCAGCGTGGTACGTGTTAAAAACCTCCGGTTAGCAGGTATTAGACCACCTGATTTGGTAAAGATTATCGATGCAACAGATTTGACCTTTGAACAGTAATTAAGCATGAAATGGGCGAGGGAAGAGGCAATTTAAAAGAAAACAAAGCGACGAAAGGGTAGCGGAATGGGGAAATGGGGATCTCTTTTTGAAGCGTCGTAACCAGGAGATACGCACTTCATTTAATCAGTTAATGTGTGTTCGTATAGTATGCTTCTGTACGCATCTCTTTCGTTTGTGTTAAGTCCAGCTGGATAGAAAGTTTCGTAGGCTAAACTCGCATCGTAGGCTAAACTCCGCATCGTAGGCTAAACTAACACTATCTAACTTTGAGACGTATCAGCGCGGGAAAGGAAAACATCGGGGGCACTTCTTTTTACATATTTTTATATTGGCGGTCGGAATAAGTATCTGTTGGCGCCATTTAATCTTGTTTATGAGCGTGAGAGATCGCCGCAGAATCAACGCGAGCGGCTTTCCCAGCGGCGAAATCATCATGGGCGTCCCGCCAACCAAAAAGCGTGGGCTCACCAGAGAAACGTGACAGGTGTTTCCATAGGCGTGCCGACACTTCGACTTTTTTTTTAACTTTTTAAAATCAAAGTGGTTCTGCGTTTTGTTTTGTTCCCTCTCTCTGTTTAACGAGGGGCATCTTTTCTCGCTATCTTGCAACAACAAACGCGACTAATATAAATCAAAAAAAAAAAGGAGTAAGATTTGCGAGGGGATTCGGGCGACAAGCTGGCAGGAAGCCGCTCGCCATTCCAATTGCCGAGGCCTCCTCGCGCGCGCGCCCGCCTGCGCATCCGAGGGTCAGTTTAGTTGTTTTTGTGCGTTGGGCCAGTACCGCCTAGAAGACAAGGCCTGGGCCTCTCCCGCCCACACGTCATCACTCGTGGATCAACGCAGCGCCGTCAACCTTGCGTCAGTATTGCCGCCTGCGCGTCTCGCAGCGAGCGCAACGCTAGCACGCGGCGACGCCAGTGACGGACGCGTCTGTCGCTTTGCGGCGTCTCTCGTAGAGCTTCAGCGTGTTTGCCGCTCGGGGCGTATCGGGATCCACCAGCGATCGACGTCATTCGCAGGCCTTGTCTTCTATAGGTGGCAGTCCAGGCTGGGCTGTCTTTTGCGCGTAGGCTGCATGATACTTTCTCCTTGGGAGCGCCGCGAAAGCGATTTGTGCTCAGTCGTCGTCCTGCGACGCAACTCTTACTAATGATTCGGGTGCGTGTGGTTCGTTCGTCTCCACAAATGTATCTAGTTTCTCTTCGCTCGTCCACTGTATACGCGCCCTGTTCTTAAACGTCGTTAAGGGCGATCTTCAGTGGTGACGCGACAACCTGCGACGCGACGCAGGATTCTCGTTTACACCGAAGCGCTAATTTCGGAAGAAAGGCGACCCTTTTAGCATCTCACTCGTTGATGACGTCATATGGAATCTCAGAGCAGAAGTTAATGGGAGCCTGCGTAATGCGCACGACTAAGAGTTTTCGCCTTGACTTCCTCTTGCTTTAGATGCAATGCGCGACACTGTTAGTTGCAGGCACGACATCGGTGCCTTTTCCCATTTTACTTCCAAAGAGTAGTGATGGGCATTAAAGATCGACTGCTTATAGGCGGGAATGAGCACTTTCACCACATAACGACAACCCTTCAAATCGTAAAGAGAAAAAAGAAACTATTTGTTTGTGGTAACAGTGTCGTGCAGTGTACAGGCAACCACATCATCGTTGACCTGCGTGGGCATGCACTCACTCATCGGCGAAAAGAGATGAAAACTACTCCTTGTAAACGTGAGTCCGCATTACGTCTTTGCGTAATCGCTACAAGCACCTTGGAGGCCTAGCGGACCCCATTTGGCGAGATTAAATTACCGCTGAAGCGCTGGCCGCGGTCTTACAACAAAGGCTCGTTTCGATGCGCATAACATAGATTGCGACAGCCCGTTCGAGTCCTCGGATGAACTGGAACTCTTAAATTATCGCCGAATCCTTCATTGGAGATCTGCCAGATGTCCCATGTCGGTTTGGGTCGTAAAACCCTCTAACGTTTATTTAGCTCGCAGCGAGCCGAACTCTTTCACTCCGAGAGTCGAGGCACGCGTAAAAGCGTCGTTTTTGTGTTCCGAGAAACTCGATCGAGCGGTCGTGTGTACAAGGGCGTCCTTTCGACGACTGGGAAAACGCTTTGATTCGGGAAGAGCGCAAACCCCGCGCGGGAAGTGGAGGTGTTCGTCAGCGGTTCGTTGACCGAGCCGCGTTACCTTGAGGCTCGGGTGCACTCGAGACGGGCACAGCCGGCGTATGTCTCACCGCCCCGCTGTCCTGGCGTGCTGTAAACATCTTTCCGGAAAAAGCAGCCTGGACGCCGTCGATTCTCAAGTCAGCGCGCTAAAACGAGACTTTTTTTTTTATTTTTTTCATGCACGCCGAAGTGGGGGAGTGCGTTGTGTGTTCGGCGGTTGAAGAGCACCGCGCACGCTTTTTGGAAATTTTGTGTTTTATTGTGTGGAAAGGACCGACGTGGTGCGTTTTGGTTTGCGGACAACTTCTAGGTTCTATATACAGTCTAGAAACGGTCTCGAAAAGAGCGAAGTCAAACAGGTGGCGGGTAGTATATTGGGAATTGTGTACGATGACCGGATTAGCGGCACGAAGCTCGTAAAGTAATTCGATTTGACATTTCTCTTGATCGTATTGCACGTGCGCACATCAGATTTCTCGCTCTCGTTTAGGAACGCTTTTGTTCGAGTGGCCTTTGGTTATGTTTGGTGCCCGTTAGTGGAATGTTTGCACTATTGAGGATGAGACGAATCCGAACCTGTGCATGGTTTCTGGAAAATGGAAGTTCTACGAGGAATACAGCGATTCGGTGTGAATATTTATGTTCGTTCACTCGAATAAGTATTTGACGACTCAATACATCGCAGCCTGACAGGCTGCGAATACATGGTATTTTAAGTCGTATTCTGCTTAAACGCGTAAACAATGTAAAAAACAAAAAAAAAAAACTTCTTACCTTTTTTAGTGCTTTACGCCGACCCACGCGAACCTACGGCGTCTGCATTTTCCTAAGCGGGAGGGTATTCCGTGTAAAGTCGCCCCTGACCAAAAAGCCGAACTACGGCCTCCGGGCATGTTTCGCTTTACCCCGCGCTCCAAAAGGAGGTCGGTATTTGCGAAGTCGTGCTCCTCTCTCTCTCGACGTGCCGCGGATTGCTCGGGTGCCGTGACGGGAAGCCCACCCCGGTTAGCGACGCCATGTATACCGTGGCGTGCAGCGGATCGTGCGAGAGACTCTTCTATCAATGAAGTTCCGATCTCGAGCGGCGGGAGGGAGGCCGGGTGGCTGGATGAACGATTGCTAGGTGCACATGCACGTGCGTGTACGTACGTGTGGTATGCGTGCGTGCGCACTTTGGTCACGCGAAAAAGAAAGATGGGAGGCACAATTCACGCCAGAAAAGAACTAGAGGACTCCCCCGTGAACTGGTATAATGATGTCTCGTCGGCTAAGATTGGTTTGAATTTGTTGATTGGTTGCTTTTCACATTTTGTGCACTCACTCGTCTTAATACTCGGGTACTCTGGCGTTTTCTTCATAGTCCCTGATTGGCCTGAAAATTTGCTGAACGCACCAACAAACATTGCTGAAATAGTAACCCTCAATATTGGGCCGACGTATATGTATATATATTTTTTTTATTTTTTTCCCCGCGAAATTATTGAATTCAAAGTTTTGGTCCTTACTTTGTTTTTGACACTGAAAGTCTCTTCTGGCAACAACGAAGAAGTGACGGCAGCGGAAGGCAGGGTGTCGCTCTTTGGACGAATTAGTTCCCAAATGATTCCAAGCCGTTTCATGGTGTCAAATGAATGCTTTGGAAGCTCGCCGCAGTACCCGTGCGCTAGCACGGAACAAATGCTCGGCATAGTCTACTTTCCACGTTGCACGTATGATGTTGGATTCCCCCGGTGACCCGTCTTCGCTGGCTTTGAAGTTCGATGTGAAGCCATCCGGCGCGAATGGCAAAACCATCTTTTATCACAAACATGGGTAACATAAACTTCTTTTTATTTTTTATTTTGCTTTGTTAGGCTTTACGCGTTTTGAGCTACGAAGCTCGCTATAATTATTTTCGCGATGATTGTTACGCTGCAGCCGAATGTATAGCATATGGTATATCTATCTTCCCGCCGTCCCTTACAGGAGAATACATTCCGCCGCTATAGCTTGGGAGGGCGAAACTGGATTGAACTATAGCTGGCTAACTGAGTTGCCTTTCTTCCGTGACGAGCGACCATCGAGCGTGCGGCTCCCGGCGAAAGGTCGTGAAGACAGAACGCCTGCTAGGATCGGAGCCGCCATTCCGTTCGTAACATTAGGGGTGCCTTACTTTTTCTGACCTTGGCGCGGCCTCTTCACTCCATTGACACCATTGATGGGCCCTCCCCGTCAACGGCCCCCACTCTCGTGTCGGTCTTTTTCGGCCAATGTCTCAATCGGCAACACCGGCCGCTCCAGTGCTGCCCGCGCCGTGACCCCCGAGACGTTGCAGAACAACGACTGCTGCTCTCCTCGCGCGTGTAATGGTAACAACACACGTCCCTGGCTGACCTCCTCGTCGCTAACAACAACAACAACCCTGGCTGACCGTTGCGTCGTTGTACCGCTCTGCCCGCATACCAGCAGACACGCAACCGCACGGGGTTCTCCTCCCATTAAAGCGCGGAGCGTTCGCATCCTCCGCGCGCCGCAGTCCGGCGACGCGTTCGCCGCGCCGCTGAATTCTGCGTGTCCCTGAACCGGACTCGACGTAATGTGCCTAGATTTCCGAGTGTTTCCGAGTGCCCGGTCATCGGTCACGTGGTTTATGGGCAGCAATTGCAATAAACGAGCTGCGAGGATCCGACGCGAAGCGTTCATCGTCTGCGAGCGGCCGCCCGCTTTCCTGCTCGCCACGCGCGGCAACACAGCTGTGCATGTGCCCACATGCGACCCATCTGTCCGGGAGGCGTCCGCCGTTTAATTGAAAACGCTCTCCGTGGTTCGAGCTTCTCCCTCTCTTAAATCTAGGCTCTCTTTAACTCGGCGGCACGCACGCAGCAGCTCGCATAGCGGCCGGCGGGGGCTGCTTAATGGCGGCGGGGCATCGGTTACGCTTGACCTGAATACGGGGGTGGGAAGAAGAGGAACGATGCCGACCAAGTGCGCCGTGGGAACTCGGAAATAAAGTAGAAACGAGTCTGGCGGCAGGGACGATGCATGCCTGCAAACCGGCGGCGAAATAGGCTCTGTCTCACCTTATACGAGACCGCGGCGGACGCTCCGAGAAGTCGGATCCAATCCAATCCAACGCCGCGCGAGTATCACGCTACCTCCAAGAAGGGTCTGCTGCGACGCGCGTGGTCACGTGATGAGTTGGCGGCGTTGGATTGGCTGGGCTAATTCGTAGCGTCCGTTGCGCTCCATCGTAAGGCTTGGTGCGCGTCCACGGGCGCGAGAAGAGCCGTCGCGGAAATGCGGAGGCGGACGTTGCTCGGTGCCGTCCGTCGCGATTATTCCCCGCGCTCTCTTCTTGCTCGTTTCTAATGAGCGGGGGCCCTCGGTGCATGGTGTGGAGCGCGGCTAATTGGAGGCCACGGCGAGCTGCGCTGCTCTCGAGAACCGGTGGCTAGGGTGGTACTACGTGTGGTTCGGGACCTACTTCGGGAGGGAGGACGCCAGACTGCCACCCCGTGATCGGTGTGTGCGGTGCTGCGTGCGATGGTCGCGATGCGATGTGGTTTTTGCGGAAACGCTTTTCTGTTTTGGTTACGGGCGAGCTTGGCTAACGCGGCGTTTGCGTGAGTGATGCGATGGGAGCGGTACGGGGAAGGTGGTCTGCGAAGGGAGCGGGGAACAGAGCGTTTGGCTCTGACTGAGTAGGACGAGTATTGTACATCTGTACGGGGTCTGAAAGAGTCGTTGTAAGGCGTCCGTCGTTGATATCGCCATGTAACACCAGACGTCACAGAGTTACGTGACGTAACATTGTCACGTAACGTTTCATTCTGTGTTTAAAAAGGTGTTGTTAAAAATTATTGTAAGTCATGTACGTTTGTTTAACACATACTCGGAGTCACATACCCCCCTCCACACGTCCCCCCCCCCCCCACACACACACACACACCAGGACGACACGTTCATAGCAAAGGCGAGTGAAGAGAGGTTTAACCAATTATTCGCCGCTTCAGTATCGGAGATCAGATGGCCATATGACTGAGCGCTCCACGATAACGCCCGTGTTTTTTGTCTCGAAAAGAGAGGGGAATGTGGTGGAATATGGCCTGGACGATCGTAAGCTACGCCATATACTGTTGCGGGCAGGACGTGAGCAAAGGGCGAAGAAATGTTTGAAACCTTGTAAACCGCGACGCGTAAGCAATTGCCCCGGATATGCAGATTCGAACACAGTGCCAACATCCGATAAAACCGAGACAAGCCAGTTGAAAAATTGCCTCGTTCTAGTCAGGAAGTGCTTTAGTCGATGGCAGAGTTGTCTGGTATAAGCCACGTACTTCGTGATATGTGGCCCGCAGCCGGAGAGGTGAACAGGTGAAAAATGGAGCGCGGCATACGAGTTAGCCGACTCAGGGACTTCCGTAGAAACCAGCCTAATTTGTGTACAAGGCAATAGAGAGAAAGCAAGCGCTGGGGAACAGAAAGCGAGAAATCTCGAGCAGCTTTATATTTGATATTCAAATCTTGCCCTAGAATGCAGAACCGTTATTGTTACGACGTACCCGAGTATTTACTTTTATTCCCGGTGCGTGGTAGCTTTCAACTTCCGTGGGCGCTTCCCCATCCTGCGTGCATCATGCAGATGAGCGTAGGCAGATAATTCGCGGCCCGTCTCAGTTTCTCCTCCTTTAATAAATGAGTTTCTATGGAGCACGTGGCGTTTGTGCAGTGCAGGGTTTCGGTTAAGGGAATGTGTTATCTCGTAGACCTTCCTTTCATTTGCTGCCATGAGGCGTCACTATACTTCGTTTCAGCTCAATTCCAGACGCACACTATGAGCTGATGAACCAATCGAGCAGCGTCCAGCCGCTCACTGGGCCCTTTTTGTTTATGATCGGTTCAGCGATGATAGAGCACGTACAAAAACATGACGAACGCCATGATGGGGTCGCTTTTCACGTGGCGATGCCATTCTTTTGGGGGTCCTGAACCCTATAGACGCCATGGTTGCTGAACCCCCATCTTTGCAGAATTGACCAGTGCGCCTTGGGGAGGAGGGGGGGAAGGATAGAACCTTCGTTTAAAGTTGACCATAGTTACTGACACCTTAAAAAGTGCTGGACGTGGCCACTCCTTCTTATTCTCTTATGAGATGATGGTATAGTAGGCCTCGATAAGAACGGCGAATGATGACAAATCACGGAGCAACGTCAAGCTTGCAACGTAATCAACTTTTAACCTACACCCTACGTTTCTATAAAGGAAACATATCATCACTATTATTATAATGCCGATAGAACGGTGAAGAACAACACGACAGAAGTTTGACGTAACAACTTTAGCCACACCTACGTCTTAACGCACTCATTACTTACCTATTCGCGCGTCACAACCAGCAACTTCCGCGTCCACGAGCTGCCCGTCCCTCCGTATATCTGAAACCTGTCATAAAAGCTCGTCCCGAAACGTTTTTTAACGTGTTTTTTTTTAGACAATTTTGTTTTGTTTGTTTGGATCAATTGTTAATTACTCTGGCTCTGTCATAAGCCGTGCTTCGGAGGATTAAGAACCAGTAAAAGATGGTAGTGCCTGGTAATCCTGTCACATATATTACCATATGGACAGGGCTGTGGGTAAGGGCTAGCTGGCGTACTAAAGTTGTCGGGGCTCAAAACTCGATGATTGGCCAGCGCTTCATAAAACCGATCCCTCGTAAAAAGAATGTCAAACAAAAAATCTCTACGCTCCGGGGGCAGCTACTGCGGGTCATGCACTGGAGCGATCGCTTCCGCTGTGTTGACCGGAAGCGGGTTCGTTAAGAAGTGTAATAATAAAAAAAATAGTAGAGGAGGAGGAGGGCGCAAATTGCGTAATGTGCGGGCGTTAATTCCCGGCTGCGAGATGCGAAGCGGCCAGCAGCCTCGCTCCCTCCGCCTCCGCAGTTCCGGAGAATTAAAGGCGGCGCTGAGGCGCGCTCCGACGACGACGACGACGTCCAGTTCAGGGTTCCGAGGAGAAGGCGACGGCCCGGATTGCGCGGTTCACTGCGCGGTCGCTGGACTGGAAAGTTACGCGGAGGCAGAACCCCCTTCGCCGCCAAGGCGCTGCGCCGCCGTGGCCCGCTGCGGCAGCCGGGGTTATTGTTACTTACGAGGCGCACGTCGGCGTGCTCTATGGCCCGGCGCGGCCGAATGGCGTCCCGTCGCCGCGGTCCGTTATGAGACGCAGTGGCCTTGGCTACCCTTGAATCGAGACGCTGATTGTCCTCGCCTCGCTCCGAGACTCGGTCCGTGCTCGGAGTTTGAAGCGTGACAAAAGGTGGACAGAAATGGTCTCATTATGCTGCCCGCTCTTCATCATCTTGGGGACAAAGGCTTCCCTTGTTTGATTTGGACTTCAAGGGGCTTCTGCCGCTTTGAGCTGCGGTGACGTAGACGGGGGTCTAAGCGCATAGAACTGATCCAGTGCGGTTACTGAGTCCAGATCCGGCTTCTGCTTAGGACGCGTTCTCTTTGGATGTAATTTCCACTTCCAATTGGCGTTTTTTTCTTACTTTTTGCAGTTTATTTACTAGCTACGCGGTCATCGCTGCAATACTTGTCTGTTCGTCGTTCCTGCGTGATAGGGTTGTCTAGACAAAGACTCATCTCTTCTTAAAATTGCTCCTAATTGGCTAGAGGCCGTCATCACTGACACCTGCGTCCGGAAGCTTTAGTTTACATCATTTACTTGACGTGGGTGTACAAGCACGCGCATTGAATATCGTGAACATAAACATACATCGACGATATCCTTCATTCAGTACTCGAGGATCTTTTTGATTTGTCTTACACCTTTGAATTGGTCTTAGCCAAAATTTGTGTATATGTACACACGACTCGTAAACATCCTGCTGACTCGATCGATGACAGCTATCGTCTTCGCTGCAGGATGCCTTAGCGTTATTGTTTAAAGCCAACTCTCTCCCCCTCCCCCCCCCTTCCTGCTTTTATGGTACAGTCTTGTCCTCATCATCTCGAGCAAGTACGTACGCGTACCTCTCTTTAAGCCTAGCGCAGGGAAAAGCACCAAAGCTTTCCGGCAGAAATACGAAGCCTTCGTCCTGTTTACTTTAGTCTTTAAGGAGAGAAACTCCAGCGCATGTTCCCAAAATGCTTTCGTCCGTGCGGAACGGTGGAACTAACCAAGAAAGAAGACGAAAAAAAAAAAGGAAACAACTTGGAAACATGGGCTGTTGTTATCCGCCTCATCTTTCGACGATTGGCGAAACAAGCATTCCCGTCTGCATTACTTTATTTTCGGGTCGGATCCCGCGATGATACGAGCACGTCCAGGTCTACAGTGACGCGACCGTGCGTTGTTTATCGCGAAAATAAACCGAAACAACCGAGAGTATATAGACCAGGCCGTCTCCGCCATCGCCTCGTCTTGTTTGGGCAAAAGGGCGCGTTTATGTTCCGCTGCTCGGAGTCGGCGACGATTGCCGCCTTCGCTGCTTTCAGCGTAGATCAGGGGCTGGTGTATAGAGATCGCCTCTTCTTCCGACAGTGATCCCCTCCACGCTCGTATACAGTCTAGTTAATACGAACCCCGTTTAGTATACATACCCCGCTATGTAGACAAAGGTTTCGGGGACCAATTGGCTATATAAATAGGCGCATTTTTCTCTCGTTATTTTTGTCCCGTTAATGTGAACGCCAACCCCCAAAAAGCGTCCATAGTGTGTTTTATCCGTAATAACGAGACAACTTATATAAAAAAAAAAGCGTGGACGTATGCTTTGAACGCATCTGCAGACAGTTTTTGTACGACCAACGTAATGGGGCCCTCATGCAAGGCCGTCTCAGACAGTGTCCGCAGAGTGCATGACCAGTTGTCTGTATACAGTCTATAGCGGGGTGTCCAGATTAACGGGGTCCATAGTAACGCGACGTGACTGTGTGCGGCGCTTTTGCTGGGCTGTCTTTCTCCGGGGCTCCTGTTTCTTCTCTCTCGACGGTGTTTATGAAAGCGACGAGCAAAGTCCCCGCCGCTCATATTCCCGTTCCCGCGCTCTGGGGGTTCAAGAAGGTCGGACCGCGGGGTTTCGTGTCGGCGTCTGGAAGAAGGAACGACGCACACGCGTGTATTGCACGAACAGCGCGCCGCCTGTTTGCTCGGCGTATAATGTACGCGAGGGATCTCCTTGTCTGTCGCCGGCCACACGGCGGGCGTCGATTTCACCGGCGCCGTGATTCCGACTGGCGCGTTCGTTCACGCTTTGTGTTTGGCAGGGGAGCATAGGTACGCCGTGCTTCCATCGCGTCATGTTACGCCCCCGACTTACAAACTCGACGAAAGGCTCCCGTTGCAAAGTGAGCGCTGAGCGTATTTCGGAACACGTGATATCCCACACCTGCTCGCCGAACACGAGGGCGCGTTCTTTTTTTGCAGTGACAGCTGTTATACTTCGTTCACGCTTACGCTGAGATAGAAGCTCCGCCTTCGGCGCGAGCTTTCTGCCCCTGCTAACCAAAGTGGGAACGCGCAGGCCCGCACAATCAAAGCACTGCGGAAGCAATGCGAGCGTGACGTTTTGCATTGCTTAATGTCACAACTAAGACTGGGTTTTTTTGGCCTAAACATATGTTTCGGCATCGTCATTCGCTGAGCTGCCTCCGTGAGTTGCAGTGATTGGCTCTCCGAGTGTTGTGCAGAAAAGTAGACGCACGAACATTTTTTTTAGAGTGTATATGGCTATTCGTCGAAAATTTCGTAGCGCGAAAACGGCGTGAAAACGTTCAGAATCGTGAGGCGGCGCAGAAACGACAACGACGCAAATAGGCGAGCGTCAAGCTGCTGTCGCTCTGACACCCGTTACGCGATAGCGCAAATGCATTTTTGTTTTTGTTTTACATGTAATCACTTTTTTAATAAAGTACGTCGATTTCGTGATTATGATTAGCAAATAAGGAATGCACTTATTTATGAATATTAGGTCCATCAAACATTCTTCACTCTCAAAGCAGCGTTTTTGTGCGTGAAAAACGACCGAAGATCTGAACGCCAAGAAAACAAGATTTCTCTAATTAATTATAAAACACGCGTGGCTCGAGTATTGATGAAGTTAATATCCACAAGAAGGACCCGGTGGGCGGGTTGCGCTAATTCGTTGCGCTTGTCGACAGGGTGTATACAAAAATAAATAAAAGTGCGTTCGTGAAGGAAAATATAACGTTCAATGGGAAAATACGCAACAGAAGTCACTGGCAGTGATGCGGTGTCCTTTGTGTTCCATATACATTCCAGACTTTGAAACCCGAGTGTCGCAAACGGATACGTATTTGATTGTACCTCGATTATATCGGCTCGCGTTGGTGTAACTCTTGATATATTTGCACACCTATAGCGGGCGAGGGGGACAAGAAGATAATAGATTTTGTTTGACTCCTTCAGCCGCGATCGCTTTGCCAATACATCATACAAAAAGACAGTCTGAGGAGCTGTCCCTTCGTTGTATGGCGATCCTATCATTGGTCATACAAAAAGAACTGTCTGCACACATGTTCGAGTCATACAAAAGCTTCGAGCATGCTTGATAGGCGTCCGTAGAAAATTTCGTCATTATGTCGGCAGTGAACAACGTGTCTTTTGTACAAGCAGTCTCTTGTTCTTGGTCTTTAGTTTTCTCTGTATTACTTCCGGTGCAAGTGAACAGTGTCGCGACCCTTGTAATAATGCTGCGGACTAACAAACAGTCGTGACAGTGTCACCGAATTTGGCTATCCAGAAGAAGGTTTGGAGGGGGTCACGAATTGTGTCGTGTTTGCCTGCTGTTGGTCGTTGCCCCTGTGCCTCGACCATCGTCGTCATACCTTTCCCTGTTGTCAGGGGCACGTTTTAAGAAACGGAAGCTCGAGTGACTGTTTGCGCCGAGTTCTCTGCAGTGCATCGTGGTGTATTCCACCCGCGTTCACGGATTCTCGTTCGGGCTCGCGGGGTGTATGCTGAATACCGCAATCAAAAACTCGCGCGGTTCGACAATTCTCGCATGCGGGCAGCGAATGAATGCGTCCTCGTCGACACTGCTGGGATGCGGGCTAGTACCACGCACGGGCGGTGTATATATCCTTTCTCGTTTCAGTTGATGGAGGCTCGTGTCAATAAAATGTTTGCCGTAGCAAACGACACGGTGTCAAATCATAGTACGTCAGCAGTCGATACCGCACCACTTCAGATAAAACAAAAATGGAGGGAACTTGCTGGTAAACCCAAACGTAGCACGAGATTGGCACGACCCGAAGGAAAGAAGTCGAAACAAAGTATATATATATATATGTAGACGACCTTCTCTCTGACGTTCGCTCTACTAAAGTAAAAGGGGAGAGGAGCTTCCCCCGAACTCTCAATACGAGCGCACATTTCGCTGTTAAGAATTGCGGTTTTTTCCTGGTACCATTCTGAGACCTCCGAAGATATTAATAACAACATACATATCTAAATTTCTAGCTGCTGCTTTGAACACGGCGGTCGTAGCCACTTCTTCCGCAATTTACCGTCACTGCTTCCCGAAAATTCCGGCTTAATCAAGCTTGAGATGGCTTGGGATGGCTTGGAAAGAGGAAGTGCTCTGCTTCCATGCGTTTCTCGATAATTTTTTTTTAATTTATTTAAGATAAGTAGTATATATCAAGAATGGCTGTGGTCTACCGTTATATATTTGTGGGTACGTTTTTCAATCTCGTTCTTGGGGTTCCCGTACCGTATAAGTTCCCACGCGTGTCCTTCAAGTGGAGTGCGTCCGCGAGCTAATACGGTCGACTTCGCTGCCTGCAGCGTCTTGTATGCATTGGTCTTGCGCTTCACAAGGTTCGACCATTTTGTATTATTTATTATTTTTACAACAAGGGAAGCGTATCGTGTCTTTCTTTCTTGTGCTCGGGTGAACTCGAACAGGCCTCTTCTCCGTAACAGAAAAAGCAACAAAAAAAAAGTTTCCTTTTCCTTTTTTTTTTTCTTGAAGTTTTGAGTTGGTGTCTCGGGAAGCACCGTTCCGTGAAATCTCGTCGCCATCAATTTCGACGGAGGTCGCCTCCGAGGTCAGCGAGCGTCTTCGAGAAAAATGCGGAGGGCGTCACCGCACGGCGTCACGCTCGCTCTGCCACAGGCGTCCGGCACACTTGATAGAATATACCCACATCGTCCGCACACTTACAAAGGAAAAAAAGAAAGAATGAATTACAGTGCCAAGTTTGGAAGTCAAGCATACTACAGAATATACTGCGGGAAACGACACCCATGCGTACTACGTCGTACACAAGAAGAAGAAAAAAAAAAGAATTACGTGAGCCCCCGGAGTTAAATCTTCCTCGTCTCTATTTGTCAGGAAGTAGCTCGCTCAACGTCTTGCTGTTTTGGTTCGGTCTTTCGCTCGCTTTCTTCGTTTCATCCCTCCCGGAACACCCAAGAACCGTGATAATAATAAAAAGAAAATCTGGAAGAAAGCGCAAAGAATAACAAGAGTTGGTGGCAGCAGACGATGACTTGGTGGCGCTGCTTGTTTTCACTGTAAACAATCTCGTGGCCGCTTTCATTACCGGGAGGACGTCGAGTTTACCATGGCAACCATCGGAGCCTCTGCGCCGCTTACGAAGGCTTGCCACAGCTCGCCTAGAGGCCTCACGAGAACAACAACCAAAGAAATACATACACTAACGCGGAAAATGAGAACGCTAAGCGTTGTTTTTGTTGTATAACGAGCCTTGGGCTCTCTCTGCCCGTTCCTTCGCCTTGGAACTCGACCACCGAACACCGCTTGTGGGTCGACTACAGAAGCAGCCTCAGGCTCCGGAAGTTTGGATAGAGAGAGAGCGCTTGCAAGAGGACGCATCAACTTCCATATTTTCTTTTTTTTTTTACTATTTAAGCGCGAGATTGGTGCAAAAACTTTTCTCTCGTTAGAATAATCCTAATGGATCGACGAGGCGGGTTGAGGATTACGTTCCTGCAATATATTGATCTTCTCAGTAGCGTGTTTATACCTGCGTGTGTTTGTTTGTGTGCGACTGCAGTACAGTTTCGTTGCAGTGCCTTCCCTTCAAAATATTGATCTTCTCAGTGGCGTGTTTACATGTCTGGGTATGTGTTTGAGTAGAGTACTTCATTTGTGGCCGACTTATTATGGTTTCGTTGCAGTGTGCCATCTGTGATATTTCGTGAGCGTTCATAATACCGCACACGATACTTTTATATATTTATAACATGGAATAACTTTTAACGGATCCCCTGTATCCCAAATATTTGTCCGTCCGTCCATACATTTCCTCGCTGACTTTAGCGAGGAAATTCACGTCATCGCGACGTCAGGATATCACGTGACACCACGACTCGACACCGTGATGTCACGTCACGTCATGTTTATGTGTGTTTGAGTAAAGTGCTGAATTTATGACCGTTGCAGGGGCATCGTATGGTACTTCGTTCTTTTTCACGCTACTCACACAATTATTTTTCTCATATGTCTCGACTTACGTTCCTCTTCTCTCTTTACGTGGTCGCGTATGTTCCATCATGTTGTTCGCTGTGCAGCGAAACTTGCACGAATCTATACCGGCCGCTGCTTAGATGGTCCAGCGGGCAACAGTCCTGTACACGCGCAATGTAGCTTTGTTTCCAAGAAATAAATTGACCCCTTTCCCTGACCACCGTGGCAAAGGCAGTGGTAACGCGAAGGATTCATTGTGTGTTGCTTCGCGGTGATGTTGCACAGAGAAACTTGCTACGCGTTTTATGCCTCGCTGCGGGCAAACATCGTCGTGCCATAGCCTCCTCTATACTCACAAAGCCTGGAAGTTCGACGACGGGGCCATAGAGTGCCCGGTCGCAGATTTGGAGCGCGAGGATCTGGTAGCACAGAGCGTCAAAGAGCCATTTCTCGGGGAACCTGGACGTCAGCGCACAGCTTTTGCAGCGGCGAGGACCCGAAACACACTTGTTCGCTCGGGAGAAGTGTGTTTCGGTGTCTCGCCGCAGCGGGGCGCCAGTCACGTGGCTCTCCTCTCAGACGCTGTCTCCCGCTCAGCCTTTTCCATTTCGGCGGCCGCTTCTCGTGGCGATCTGCCAGGCTTTGTCAGTATATAGGAGGCTATGGTCCTGCGTATAGCATCGTCCCTGAAAAAAAAACCTTGCCAAAGCGAGCGTTCCAGCGGGAGAGCTACGCCAAGTTCGCGTCTTTCGTGGTCGCACAACAGCCCAGCTTTGACCAATGCTATTTCGCGTCTTCCCGTTTCCTCCGTTAGCACGTACGTGTTCTCTTCCCTCTCTTTCCCTGCGCACTCTCCACCCGTATGTGTATAAAGTAGCGAAATGCAATTAACTAATATAATGAAAACTAAAGACAAAGAGGGACCAGGACATACGTGTACACGTATACATAACGCTCTACTCTGAGTTTGTCAGCAGCTGCCACTCCTTGCGGCGTTCAGGTGCAGTGAAAGAAGGGGAAGGGGAGTTGCCGAGAGAGACGGGGACTACGCCTTTTCGAAGACGTTACAGCCTTCTCTGCTGTTCTGCTGCGCATAACTCTTCCTCTCGGTACTTCGACGCTTATAACACACGCACACACATACAAGTAAAAACGCATACAAGAGAAACGAAACGGACAGCGAAAGCGTTGCTTCCAGTCGCAGACGAGAAAAGAACCGCTCAATTAACGCGACCTGATGGAGTTCCAACTTTATACTAGTTGGTTTTATGATTATACATGTTCGTTTTTTTATATTCCTTTTTTTTTTCTCTCTATACCTTGCCGGCGGCGGTATGCTGCTCTTGAAGCATTAGGCGCGCGTGGGGGTCGCCACGGGGTTCGCGTCTGTCGGCTTTCCGCACAAACCAGCTGCCTTTGTCTTTGGGACTGCCTCGGCGGTGGTGAATAGTCGCCCTGCCTGCAAAGTCCGGATAAGGTGAGGGGCCAAGAGAGGGAGAGGGTGTGAAGGGGGCAAGCTGGCTGGGACCGCCCAAAACGGCGCGTTTGTTTTGCATAAAGAGAATGAGCGTCTCAAGCCAAACATGGTAGAGATAAAAGAAAGAGGAGGGCGGCCTCTGCGGTCCCCCCTTACTCCTCTCCCCTAATTTAGTCTCATTGTGGCTCGAAGAGAAAATAATACGAAAAGAAAACACCGCCAGAGTGGAAAAGAAGGAGGAACGGATGTGGGCTCTGTGCAAACGCTCCGGGGAGGTCTTCGTACTTTTTTGGAGGGCGCTAGCGTTCTCTTCACTCGGAGATTTGCATATATTTCGGATTGGCTTTTGTCGACTTGCCGTCGCCGGCTTTTATGCTTTTTTATTGCGTTTTGTCTTTCTGAAATTGCGTCTCTCTCACTTCCTTCCTTTCCTGTTCTGTCTATCTCTCTCTGCTTTCATTATCTCCTACAAGTGCACATACACAGAGAGACTCCCGTCAGCGACTCGTCATCTTGTTTTCTTCTCCATCACTCGACTTCGTTCTTCTGTTTGATTCCGGTCTTCGTCTGCTTATCGAGTTTCGGCACTTTTCCTCCCTCGCCCAGTCGCTTCTTCGCATCCACCCGAGAGGCTTGTCGAGTCTGTGACGTCATGGGCCACGTCACGGGTGATGGCGCCCTCCCCGTCACCGCTGGCGACCAATCAGGACGTGTCTCTTAACGAGCCTCGTCCGCGGATGGGACGTCCCATTCACGTCGGCGGAGACTAGTTTATGATGCCCCCTGGGAGACGCGCCGATTTTCTCTTTTTTTTTCTTTTAGTTGACCGGTGATGTCGGCGTTGGTATGCTGCTACCGTCGCCGCCGCACTTCGTCACTTTCTTCCTTCCTTTCTTTGCTTTTTCCTTGTTTTTTGTGTTCGTTTTTGTTTCTTGCGAGCGAGACAGCTGGGGACGTTGTGGGAACCTTCTCCGCGTTCTGAGGAGCACGTGGGTATTGTGTTGCTTGTATGTTCAGAGACAGCCTTGATGCTGGTTCGCCTCAACGGGTGACTTGTCTCTTCGCTGTAGATGAGAAATTTAGCCAGTGCAGTACAACCGCTAACCTGGGGTCTTTAACGTGCACCGCGCAGTGGTGATTACACGAACGCGTGCCAGTACGAAACTCGGTCCAGATTGAAGCGGGCGGGGGTTGGGGATCGAGCCCAGGAGGTTTTGCAGCGCAAGCTTTTGCCCTACGCTCCTAGCTGAGACGCGTTTAGCCCACTCGGCCACCGATCCCCCTGATGTGGGTATCCCCTCTCTCCATGTATTCAGAGCTCCGTCGGCCACAATTTTTCCATTTAAATTTTCAGAAAATCACGTAACTTATGAATAGAATATCGGTTCGTGCTAAAAGTTTGGCATCTGGTTCGGACCTCTAGCGCCACCTTCGGGTGGAAAATGAGCGTTCGGCGGTGCGGAGTTCATTTTTGCGCTGAAAAAACCCGTGTGTTCTTTCTTTTTTTTTTTTTCGGGGACGTATTTACGTTTTGCTTACGACTTTTGAACGTTCCTTTTTAAAGTTATAAAACAAAGCAAAAGGAAAAATGCATGTCGTGTTTTGCGGTTTTTACATTTAACCTGCGTTCATATTTGCAGACCTCATTTATCCTGCGTTCATATTTGCAGACCTCCATTTTTAGAAAGAGGCCTAGATATTCACAAAGCGCTCGTTCACGACCAACTCATTGTCTCAGGATCGCTTAGCAAGTGCGGAAAAAAAACGTAAAAAAAAAGTAACGTGACAAAATATAAAAAAAACGAGTATATCACCACACACCACGATGTAGAGAGGGCACGTGTGTCAGTGCCCCCTCTGTGGCCCTTTATCAAAAAGAGATAGAATACCTCAGCCAATAGGAACGTAGTGTGTGGTGGATTGTTGGTTTGTTTTTTCGCGGCCTTTGTGTTTTTCCTATTAAATTTAAGTTGTAAGTCACCGCCTTGTATGTGTGTATACTCTTCTACTGGTCCTTTGTGTTGTTGTTTTTTTTTTTTTGGGGGGGGGGGGGGGGCTGTGTTCTTGTTCCGATGCATCACCAACTCGCCCAGATTTCTACGCTTCTACAAAATATAAAGATTTGTCATCACCGCCGTTTCACTTTCTCCCCCGTCCCCCGTTTACTGTCGAACACTTTTCATGTCGACCCTTGGTTCAGCAACATTCGTTTCGGAAACACGAAAATTGGCCGAGCATCCGCGACTGCACGCACAATTCGCAACTTTCAGCGATGGTAGTACCGCGGTGTGAGGTCGCGCTCCTAGCTCGTGGATGATCGGCTTCACAATGGAGATGCATGCTTACACCTTTCTAACTTGGAAGTACGAAGTATGACACTTACATCGCTCGTGGTTCACAAAAAGTTGAATTACTTACGCTTTGCAGATCCAACCTCGTCGTGCTGTTCTACGACGATCATCCAGATGACAGCCATTTTGATAGGCGTATCGTTTACTCATTGTCACACGTATATATCGTTTGCTCATTGTCACACCCGGTTCGTATAGGCGCTGTGTATACATCGCGGAATGTCGCAGTCTCTAATCTGACTTCGACACCCCAATCTTAGCACACCACCTCCCCTAAACAACTAACGTACTACAAACAAAACAAACAAAGAAAAGAAAGTTATTGTAAGGCGAAAATTCTGGTTTCCAATATGCGGAGAGTCCAAATGGGCGAGATCGGGTCCTGACGGCTTCCACCGGCGAACTCTCGACCCCGGACTCCTTTGCTCCCTCGTCCCCAGGGGGATTTTTGAGATGGAATCTTGTTTCTGCGGGGATTTCTGCCGTGATGGCCTCGGCAGCACTTCTTCTTGTTATACATTTCTTGGTGTTGTTCTTCGCTTTGGCGCCGATGTCTGCAGATGCCTGGCTTCCTTGGCTCCCCCGGCTCTCGCCGCGGCCTTTCCCTTTCTCCCCCGGCTGCATCACCCCCTCCTCCTCCTCTCATCGCTTGTATAGCTACATCACGAAAACACGGCGGTGTGTCAGAGAAAAAAAGATTTCGCTGCCGGGGATTCAAAAGTCGTGATGTCTGCTGCCTGCCTCCATATACTTCCTTCAGCGACGGAATTCTCTCGCTGCTGTCGTCCCCGTTTTCTTTCACTCTCGTTGTGTTTGGCGTGACTGTAGTCGGCTGTTTCGTCGACTGCTCAGCTTCTTCCCTCGTGTTGTCGCGCTTACGTCTGTCTATACGACGTTCTTCTCCTTTTCTTGGGTGGACCTTCTTTTTTTCCTTCGTCTGCCCGGTGTGTGTGTGTGGCTGGTTGGTCGGATCATTCCGGGACAAAGCCTTTATCGGGTTTCTCCTCAACGCGCAGCATTACATATATCCGGGCGGGCAAAGAAAGGAAGGCTGTTCTCTTTCTGCGTGTCCCGCCGGGGTAAATGTGGGGTAAATAAAAGGAACGTTTACGACGTTCATTTGGCGGACGTCGCCGTTATGTTTGAAGGCGAGACATTGCCGACTTCTCGATGTAGGGCTTATATACGGTAACGAATGAGAAACAGTATGCAGTGTCCGTCGTGCTTTCAACAGGTCTTGGGGAAATGCCTCGACCGCTAAAAATGACACTGCGTACTTTTTTTTTTTTTCATTGCTTCGGGTTTTTTTTTATAATAAAATTATCAAGTTTTTTGAGACTTTTTTTTTTGCTTTTTTTTTGGCTGGTAAGGTGCGCGTTATGGTGTTCGTTCCACATATAATGAGCGAAATTAACAAGTTTTCGCATACATATCTTCACAAGGCTGGTGTCGCAGCAAGTTGAGTCATTTGAAGCTTCTGATCTGTGAACTGCTAAAAACGCCCTTTTTATGTAAAAAAATAAAAAATAAAAAAAATATTCTACAAATAATAAGATTGCGAATCTGCATTGACTTGTATCGCGTATAAAAGAAATCGAAAAACGAACAAACAAGACAGGCGCTTTACTTTTTCTAAATGTAAACGTATTTCCCGAATTCGTGCGTAATTACTAACCCATTACGAACCTCCGCAATATAAAACAAAAAAGAGCAAAACGCAGTCAGAAACATGGACACCTTCCGTTTCCGTCGAAAAGGTTGCTGGAGAGAGAGAGAGAGAGAGAGAGAGAGAGAGAGAGAGAGAGAGAGAGGCAGAAACCCAATCCGCTCGCCTTTCGTCCGGACCCGGTCTGATTCGAAGGAAGCGAAAGCGGCGGTTAATTTTCTTTCGGACGGAGGGAACAGAAGCGTGCGACAGACTCGCGTAATGACGACTCTCTTCATTCCCTTTTCGTCCCGAGCATTTTTTCTTTTCTCCCCGCGCCTTCCTTTCTGTCGTCTTTGACGCTTCAAGAACGGAGCGGGTACGATTGCCTCCCTCTGTTTATTCTCGGTCGACGCTTCAGAACGCGCGGCGTGCATGCGATACACTCGCTCTTGAAGAAAAAAAAAAAAAAAGAAAGAAAGTGAAATGCCATATACTATATACGCTTTTTGCTCTAATTGTTTTATCGTATTCTATTATTTGCTCCTCGCTCTCATATCCCGTCAAGTTGTCTCTTCTTTTTTTGTAGAGCTGCAACTTTTTCGCTTCCCTTTTGGCTTAATGGAGTTTGAGAGGAAGGAAAGTCGTATACTTGGCTCATATATGCCTCGTGGGCACTCTTTCAGCCAACCGTTTTATTGGTTCCAACTGTGCAAACAGCTGTCTCACAAAATCGCGGCTATAACTTCAATGTTTTTCTTCTTTTTTTCTTTCATCTTTCTTCCCCTTTTAGTAATCTCTTCCTTGTGGCCTGCATAATACCCGTCTTAAATTAAAAACCGAAGACAAATTAAAAAAAAAAAAATGGAGGGAACAATTTAGTTTTGAACTTTTATACCTCGAAGTTACGGAACCAGCTCGCGTTGCTTACGACCTCTGATTTCAATGGACCTTTTTTTTTTTTTCGAGTCATCTTCTGCGCATGCGTACACCCTCTGCCCTGGCCTTGCTTCCCGCTGTCGCCATTTTCAGGGGAACCCGCACGACCAACCTATTCAGCACCTATCTTTGCTCGTACTTTGTCCTTTTTGTTTTTACGACTTTTTTTTTTTTTCGTATCGGTAACTATGGGGCATAAAAAACAACGATTGGCCGTTCGTTGGGTCGACTCGTCCAAAAATTATTTCGGAATCAGCGGACTGAGGATCAAGCCCCCCATCGAAACTTTGGGAGTTTCTAATAAGTATTAAGGTAGGCTGTTGCGTTTGTTGCACTCGTGTTTCTGCCTACCCAGGCAGATAACCGACGAATGTTTTACCTTCAATTGGTGTACCATAACTGTGGAACTTAGCTCACGCGGAAAGCGTCGGGACGCGGGCGATTGCGTACTCCATATATCTCGGCACTCGCAACTTGTCCGCACACTGGACGGTAGTTACGTGGCAAATCCGTAATTTCAGCCAAAGTACGGGGCAAACCTATAGTCTCGTTGGTAATGACCTCCTACCTAGCTGAGCGTTCTTTGTGCGCACCCGTGCTCTTCTTTGCACTCTCTTTAGTGTTTTGAACTTAATTCGGAGCAGATCCTGTCATGTGCGCACACGTGCACATTAGCGATCTTCGTCTGGCAACTTGCAACACAAGCTGTGCGTAACATACATACAATATGTATTTCGTGATAACTTCGTCGTCGATATTCATAGACCAAAACGCTGTTCACGAACAAGCCCGCGTTTGCCCAGACCCAGTGGGAGCGTGCGCTGAAACCCTGTTCTCGTCAAATACAGCGTTTGCGCAAGCGCCGCGCCGATGGCAGAGCTTCCGCGACGGCGTGACGTCAGTACAACGCGCATGGTCTATAGACGATAACTAGATGTCTATAAAATAATACCACACTAATCAGCCCTTAATCCCTCTTCAGCCTATTTTGATTTCCTGCACCCTTCCTTGTTTCTTTTCGTTGTTGTTGTTTTGTTCTTTTTTCCCTTGCGGTGGTTGCGACGTTGGTGGCTTATAGACGCGGCGACGTTGAAGAGACCACACTGGCTGGAGTGAAGCTCGGCAACACTAACTAGCCGTGACAAATCCCCGGCCGCGCCTTATAGCGACAGCGCGGGAAGTTTCAGCCTCGCCGAACACGCCCGCCCACACGAGATCTTACTGCGACCAAGCCGAACAAGATTAGGCTATAAGCTTAATCCCTAGCTCCATCATCCGTCATTGTATTCCTTTTTTTTTTTTTCTCCTCCATGCGATGTTGGATAATCTTCGCGATGGAAATTGCAGCACGGCCTCTCGGGATACCATGGAGACGCCTTCCAAGCTTCGATTTCCCGGCCATCTTTGCGAGTTCCTTTTCTTCTTTTTTCACTTTTGTGTTGTTTGTTTCTGTTGTATGCGCGTTTTTTAAATATTTTTTTAAAGACTTCAGTTTTTTTTCAGAACACGAAAGAAGGATCGGAGTTTGGGATGATATTCAGGCTTCTACTACAGGTTTTCTTGTTTTTCTTTTCTCTTCTTAATATTTAGCTGCTCAGTGGATTTTTGTAGCTAGCGTGAGCGAAGAACCCTCCCTCCCCGTCTCGGGGTCGACTATTATTCAGCGCTCTATTCAGCCTTCCCAAGCGAGAGGAGGCGAGGAGAAAGCGTGGGGAAGGGAATTATAAAATCGGATTTCACGCCTGTCATAACCCGGGAAAACTTCCCCCTCGTTCGGTTTCTTTTTTTGTTGCGGCGGCCACGTTACTTGACGCTCAGCGGAGACGGCCGTCTGGCTGCCCGCTTGGCCAGGCTTGGCCTCTCCCGGCCCCGTGTCGGTTGGATGCCGGCTTCGGAATCCGAGTGCCGACCTCCGCCCTGTCGCCGCCGCTGAGCACAAAGAAGCGGCGAGTGGCGGTGCGGTGCGCCTGGCCACGGTTCGGCTTCGGCTTTGCTTCTGGGCGACTCGGCGGCTATGGATCGTTTCGGCGTGGCTATGGATTACCACGCTTTCTAGCTGTCCTTTTCTGTTCTGTTCTCCCGAGTCCTCCTTCGGGCTTTTGGCGGTCTTCGATTCCTCTCATCTGCGAGCTGCTTTGAAGGACAGGACTCTGTGTAGCTCCATCGCCTATCGTCTCGGCGAAAAATGCAGAGTCACTGGGCTCTGAGCGGATACGCGGCGGCGTCTTACACTTAATGAAAGAGCGCCACAGCTCATCCTCAGAACACAGCCCAGTTGACAAAGATGGCGGCGTGCAGAGGACAGGCGATTTTTAGGACTGTTTTTGGGCCAGACGTGCACGTAACTTAAATACTATACTCAAATTACTGATATCTTACGACACGAGTAACCTGATTTCTTACGAATACATTTCAGAGTTGAGTATTTAGTACTCTACTAATTTTCTATTTTAACTCGTACTAAATAACTTAAGTAACTTTTTTTTGTATCTTGTACAAGTTTGTTTCGGTGGCGCCCTCTTACGGTTTCCGTTCGTGACGTCATGACCACGATTTGCCTCGCCGTGATTGGCAGGACTTGCCCCTGCCTCGCCGTGATTGACAGGATTTTCCTCACCATGAACCGGGGATCGGGCACGATACGGACGCCCCAGAGCAAATCACCAAGCCAGAAACGTGAACAACATAATAAGCGGCTGGCTGACTGCCGAACGTTTCTTGCTCCAATTCAATCGCAGATTGAAGTCCGAGTGACGCCAAATCCCGTGCTCTTTTTTAACGTGAAACGTTCTTTGAGTGGGTGTTCGGCATTTCTTGAAGCCTCGATAAAAGCGTGGCCGCGAGGCTCGGTACCGATGGGCTTTTGAATGGGGAAGAGGGGGGAGAAGAGGCCATCGCAGTAGATAAGCGTTTGCGCCAGGCGGGAATCGAACCCAGACCATTTTGATTATTAAGCGAGTGCCTTTCCAGCCTGTCACGACACATCAGCCACCGTGAGTCGAGGTGCCAGTTGGCGGGAAAACCCTGCGCTGCATCTGCTCCGCGTCCGGCAGACAACAACTTGACACCCCGTCGCACGTTTTGAAAACCCGGGTTAGCGCCGGTCTCTCCATTCCAGGAATCGCTATCGAATGTACATGGCACGCGTCAAGTCAGTCGCTAAACTAACCGATGAAGAGCTCCGAGAGCGTAGACGCCACACGTTCTTTAGTTTTTGCGTTCCCTCCTGCCGTTCTCTCTATCGAAGCTCTAAGGCCGCAGCCACGCCGATCATACAGATGTTCGAACATGTCTGCCGACGGTTTTTGTATGTCCAGTGTGACCTTTATACAAGGAAGAAACATGCCTCAAACGGTGTCTGTGCAGACTGTCCCTCGTACGAGATGCGAGCCCTGCCCGCCGACCGATGCTCGCCGTTGGACGGCAGCAGCACCACTCCCGCTCTTCTTTCGAAGCGTTCGGTGACGGTGTCGCGTCTGTCAAGACTAACACACGCACTCCCCGAGGCAAAAGACGAATGAAATGGCCTTTACCCGCGTCTGCGCCCAAGGCCTGCGCGGCGGTTACCCGGCAGCAGACACGGTTACCCCCGCGTACGGACGACGCGACTCGTCCGCCTGTCACTTTGCGCGCCAAGGCGACGCGGGCGAAGAGCGCGGGAAATCGGTCGGTAGCCTCTTGTTGCTTTTCGGGACACCCCGCAATTTCGCCGGATGTGTCAGAGAAGAAGAAGAAGATAAGGAACTGTACGAAAAGGCCTTCTTTCGTTCATCGTTTTGTTTCTCATTTAATAAACGTGCGTAATAATGTAAAGCGTCGGGGGTTTTGGGGAGGGGGTGGAACGGATGACACGGTGGGGTTGCTCGGTGGGGGCTGTCGATGTCGGTTGTGATTAGGAAAACGGTCCGTCTGAGGTGCATCACTTGTCGAGCGATCGAGCCACTCTCGGGGTCCTAGAAATCATGCAAAACGTTCGTCGTGCTTGGTCGGATGTCGGCACGCGGGGTGGGGGCATGGCTGGTTGCTCGCTGGTGCGGAGAGGGGGCTACCGATCACTTGCGTCAACATCATGCGAAAGAAAAATAAATAGTAAAGAATAGAAAAAAAAGAGCATCGAATTCAACGTGAGAGGCGTTTGGGGTGTTTCATGGGCCTGGAGTTTTGACGCAGGCTGGCTGAGTCAGTCGTAAAAACGAGACAAATAGTTTTTTTTCTTTTCTTTTTGCCGTTTGGTGGGTTTTCGTTTGCAAATGTCTCTTTAGCTTTTTTTTCTGTTTTAGATAAGTTTATTCTAAAAATTTGGATGGCATTGTTTTCTTCTTCTTTTTTTTTCCCCCCCGTCAAGTCGTTCGTTAAAGGGTCATCTCGAATACGCGACAAGTAGATTATGTATTCGCTATGCGCTGATCCGAAAATATAGGAGATTTGTGCTGCCCCCACGCGTATATCACGACGCATTATTTCCAAACGTCATCGCACTCGCGAAGTCATCTGAGATATCGTTCAGGATGATGTATCTGAATTTAGAAGCAAAACGAAAATAGGTTGGGCCCTGTTTCGTGCGACGTTATTAAGTGGAGCATTTTTATTGTGCGAGTAATCTCTTAATGGAAATGTTTCTAGAACGCGTTCGCTCTCGGATCATTTCTGGCGTCATACGTACACAAAGGTCATGCTTCGTGTTTCCACCGAGACAAATCAAGAAGAAGAAAAAACTCCGTTCATTTTTGTTACATATAGAACTTATATGTTTGTATAGGACGGTCTTGTATATACTATAGTTATAGGGAGGAGGATCAGAGCCTTAAAGTCTCGTTTGTTTTCAAAAGATTATTTTCGTGAGCCGCATGAAAGCGCTCGTAGTGTCTCGGTGAAGAGAGACCGGTTGTAAAGTTGACGTTCTCAAGGCACGCTTCGCCGTAAAAAGCGAGGCTCGGGGTACGAGTGAAACGATCCCTTATGCTCGAGCATCGGGAGGGACGACACGGAACAGCTTTTTCCTTTTCTCCGTGATTTACTGTGTTTCGTCGGAAGGATCCCACTGGTGCCTGCTTTATAGCGAGTTGCCTCGAGATTGATGGCAATCATAGTGCTCCAATTTGTTCGTTTTTCTTCATTCTAGTGTTCTTACAGCCGGCGCTTTTGAGTTCGTGCATGTACGTTGCTTCCCAAATTTAACGGTGCCACTCGGTTGCTGAAGCATCTGACCTCTTGCTGGTTACTCAAAATAAATCCGCGAGAGAAAAGCTTAAATAACAAAATAAACAAATAAAGAACACAAACGCGCACAGACTAACACAGATACACAGACACACTTATAAAAGTGTTACATTACTACGTTGTTTTTTCGCAGCACAATTCTTAATTGCTCTGGCAGGTTGATTTATATAATTGTATATTATATCATTATTAAAAAGTGCGAACATGAAAATGACAGAAAACAAAAAGGCGCACACACGAAAAGAACTAGTGCCGGTCCTTGTCGTGTACATGTGCCTTTTTTCTGTCCTTGCCTCGTTCGCGCTTTTTAATAACGATCGTTTTTTCTTATCTCTCCTGCATCTTATTCAATCCTCTTCTCCTTCTCAATTCGACCGAAGTGACTGGTTTTCTGCCCGCGCCGCAGTCAAGCGAATCTGACTGCTCATTTTAGGTCTCGTGCGGGACACCTACACGAGACAAATTTCCCGGACGATGAACATATACGAGGGTCCGGCGAACTGCCCTCGGACCACTCCTCGGCGCGGGCGAGCCCAAGGGCGAGCAATTTTTGGGCACCCGGAGTCGGCGCCCATCGCGTGCGCCGTCTCCGTGGCCAATCTCGGCGCCGCCGTCACCCGTGCCGCCGCCGGGATCCCGCCGGGCCTAGCGGGCCCGCCTTATCTTGCTCCTATCGGCCAGACGGGGGAACGCAGATAAGCCCGTCTTCTTCTCGCCCCGTCCTTTCCTCGCGCACACAGTCTCGACGTCGTGAAAGACCGGCCGGGTCCCGTCTTCATTTTCGTCTTCGCCGATGTTTACGTGGCTTACCAATACCCCCCTACAAGACGAGGCCTGCTCATGACGTCATCGTGTGTGTACCTCGCCCGACCCGCCCCAAGCTGTAAACATGTTGCAGCTCAATGAAAGTCGCCTCAAGAGCGGCGGACGCTTCCGTCTTGGCGTCGCCGCCTGCTATAGAGTCGTGCACGTTGTGAGACGCTCCAAGACGCGCTGGCGGCGACGCTGACGCAAGCCAGGTGACGCTGCCTGCACCCACTAGGCATGACGTTTGAGGAGGGAAAGGATCAGGCCTTGTCTTGTAGGGGGTTGTTGGGCTTACCCGCTATCTCCGAAGGCGATCTTCTTCGTTTCTCCTCTGCGGGAATGAGAGGGGGACCCGGGTTGGTCCGTAATAATCTGCCCTAATGACGCCTTGATGGACGCTTCACTTCGGGAACCGAAGATACCCCGGCCCGCGCTTTTTTTTCTTTCTCAAGTGGGGGCGCCGGCGTTTGGTTCAAGTGTGCGCGCGCCTCGTGGAAAGCATACAATCTGTCTTCTTCTACCAGTATACAGCTTTAAGTCTTGTTTTCTTTTCTTTTTCTAAGGTTGTTCTTGCTGGGTTTTGAAAGTATGCTGCAACGGAGAGGAAAATGTTCTGACTTAATTGGAGAAAGTCTCGGGGAGGGATCGCCCCCATGAGGGTGCGACCCGAGGCCCAGCGTTGGTACGTACAAGATGCTCCCTCCTAACGGGAGGGGCTGGCGGCCGGCCCCCTTTTCTTTTTTTGCGAAAGTGGCTTCCGAGAAATTTCGCCTCCGGCACTCGAAAATAAGGAAAGCCTGTTTCCATATTGGAAACGGGGCCGCGATGAGAGCGATGAAGGCTGTGCGGGCTCAATTTGGTGGGCTGTTCATTCTCGGGTTTCGAACTCGATTGCCCCTCGGAGGGTTTGTTCTTTCGTTTTACGTATTAGTGGCGGCTACGGATCTTTTCGTTGAGTCACGATGAAACGATACATTTTTGCTCGTTTCTTCTTCATTCTGTGTACGTGGTGGGGCCCGAGAAACCGCTGCGAAGACGCATCAACGACATTTCTCCCCTTGTTCTCCACTTCTCCATTGAAGGCGCTTGAAGAAGAAACGTTGCGATACAACACGCATATCATCTTTCAAAAGCGTAACCCCCATCTCGCACTCCTGAAAAATTGTTGCGGCTATGGAACCAGCCGCCGCGCACAAGCAAGGTCGGACCTTCGAGTAACCGCGCTGCATGGGTTCCTGTCAGCGGAGGTGTTGCAGATTCCTTTCTTTATTTTTTTCTTTATGGTCTTTTCTTTAATCTCCGCGGTGTTTCTGACAAGCCTGTCTACTGTTTTGATTGCGAAAGAAGGACGCAAAAGGTGAGTGATAACATCCAGTGTCCTGTACGTCTGCCTTGTCAGGCAACCCTCTCCCTGTCTGAGGCCTTCGCGATTGTAAATAAGTATAGTTGAACGAAGTAACGCCTGCTCATCGACGCGCTTTTTTGTGTGTGTTCATTTGGCGTTTGGTGGAAGAACGGCTTCCCGCCGATGCAAAACCAGTGTCCGACTCCGCGAAAGCAAGCGTGGATGGATAGACGATGGCAGATGCAAATCGCGTCAGAAGAGAACCTTGGAATCAAGTTGTCCCAGACATCCGGAACCTTGTCACGCCAGGAAACAAGATGGCGGGGGTAGTATCAACGGTGGAACACTGCCGCTTGCGTTTGCGTGCATCTTTGACGGCCCAGAGGTCACGTGATGTGACCGACAGCAGGAACATTAGGTATGCAGTATATATAATAAAAATGAAGAGAGAGAGAAAATAGAGAAAAATAGAGAAAAACCTCTGCTATCGCTGCCTGTCAGCACATTGCAGAAGTGAAATTACAGTTTTGCACGGTACTTGTCATCGTCGACACTGATCGTACCTCGCTTTGGCTTGGAGTGTCGCTCGTAATGGTTGAGTTCTTGGAAATGCTTCGTTTATGCAGGTTTGCTACCAACTTTCTTAAAGAGATATCGAGTGCACTGCTAATTGCCAAATTCTTCCCCCCCTCCACACACACACACACACACACACACACACACACACACACACACACACACACACACACACACACACACACACACACACACACACACACACACACACACACACACACACACACACACACCACAGACTGATATGATTTTGTGAAGAAAACCACATCGCTTGCTAGATAGTCAGATAGCCATTACTCTTATAAGCGTTGTGCAGAGTGGAGAATTAAAAATCAAGATGATTTAAATCGTGACTTAGGTCACTCCAGTTTTACTGTGATGATTTAAATCAGACCCTTCCCCTCAAAATTGGTTCCCAATAATTTTGCTTACTTACAGTTTGTCTCTAATTTGTTGCTTTCTGTGTGCACGTGCTTCGTATCTATGTAGAATAATCACCAAGCGAGAAAGATTGCAGCAGGCTGAACGCGAGAAAAAAGCAGCGTTCCTTTGATCGAATCGGAACGTTGAACTTACTTTCTAACTTCCGCTTTGTTCATGAATTACATGGTGTTTTATCAAAAAACCACAACGCAAAAGGAAAACTTGCACGTGCTATTAAAGCTTTATTAATTACTAAAATATCAAGCTGTTTTTATCCTAGTGTGGCGGAATTTACACGAATAAAATTGGTTAATTAAATTGTACTTTAAGTGTGCAGTCGTTGTTTTGAATAAACTGACGGATTGGTCAGTCGATCTGCCATGTTTTCAGGTGCATCTAGCGATCAATAATTCCTCGCTACGGTGACTAAAATCAGTTGTGATCTGACTTAAATCCATCTGATCTATTTTATTTGTGTTTCTATACTTTGTGGACGGACGTGGCCGTCGAGTCCTCCAAGTGCGCCGTGCCCATCCCGCCGCGTCTCTGCTGCAGAGACACTCTGACGCCAGTCTGAGAGGGGGACCGAGGCACGAAGCAATCTCGTTCGCCGCCGAGCCGTCTTTCCATCTCCTCTTTCGTGGAGGACCAAAAACGAATTGGCTGCGAACGATAGAGATGGGGGGGCCGATGTGGCACAAAGACGTCGATTGTGCGGGCAGAGCAGTTCCCGACTTCGGGGCTCTTTCACGTCTCCGGGCCGCGCCGAAAAACCAACTGGAATGGCACTCCGAAGGCAGCTACCGACGCCGCCTTGTGTGGACGCCCATATATATACTGCTAGATTAGCCAGCGTTTGGAGAGCGATGGCCGCAGTACACGGAGGAGAGACTCGTCCGCGTCGAGGTTCGCCAATAGCAGCTAGAAGACAAGGCCTGCCCCCTTTCTCTGGCAAACGTCATGTCTAGTGGATCCACTTACACTCAAAAATAGGGACTAGAGCCACTAAATGAGCTGCGCTCAGAGTATCGGCACTCCGTTCCCCGACATTGTTGTGGGCGCCGCCATTTTGGCTCGTATGCAGAGCTTGGCTCGTATGCAGATTTTGGCTCGCACGCAGCTGCCGATCGTCATGATTCAAAAGTGCGACTTCTCTGCATTAGATTCGGTGTTAAAAGGTCATGTAATATTGCTTTCAGATCTGTCGCGAACTGTTTAGAGCATTTGTGGAGGACGGAAAAGCGCTTCCTGCGATTTCAGATAAAGCTTCAGATAGTTGGCAACCATGATTTTAGGACACAATATGGCCAAGTGTCGTTACTCTGAAGCGTAGCTTATTTAGTGGCACTAATAGGGACGTAGTACTATACCTGTCCCGTATGTAACACCCCAAAACTACATTTTGACCTTAAGTCCACTGACGTCGAACTGACGATACCAACTTTTACGAGCGGCTTAATAGCTGTGTGATATAACTCATTAAATAGCTAATGTACGCATAACACAAACACACACACACACACACACACACACACACACACACACACACACACACACACACACACACACACACACACACACACACACACACACACACACACACACACACACATTAAGTAAGGTTTTGCTGCAGGGCCAACAAAACCTTGAGTGTTTTCCTGCAGTCTTTAATGCGTTATTTTAATTAATAAGTTGTATCACTCAACTATCAAGCCGTTCGTGAAAGTTGGTATCGTCGGTTCGACGTCAGTGGACTGAACGTCGAATTGTAGTTTTTGCGGTGTTATTTGTGGGACAATGAGTGTAAGTACTACACCCCTCTTTCTGAGAGTGCACGCAGCGCCACCTGGAGATGCGTCAGCGTCGCCGCCAGCGCGTCTTGCTGCGTCGCACGACGAGCGCGACGCCATACTATGCTCAAATTTAAGCTAAGACTGCAGGCAAAACTACAAGCACGAGCTATGTTCTTCGAGACGTGCTTTTCTAGCACGAGCGCTCGTTTCGTGGAAGAAGGTTTCGAAGCTTGTAGCATTAATTGGCTGCAAGTCTCGGCCGTGGTCTCGGCTAAACAGTGAACGGAGTATAGCACCCGGCGACGCAAAGACGGACGCGCCGGTTTGCGGCGATGCTCTCGCCGAACTTCAGCGTGTTCGCCACTCTGGGGCTGGTCGGGGAGCCACTAACGATGACGTCACGCTCAGGCCTTGTCCTTTATGTGATATTGGCTTTGCGTGGAGTGTCTGGTAGTCGTCAAAGCGCTGACACCGGGTTTGCATAGCGGCAGGCCGGAGTATTTTATTTGACGCAGAAGCTCCGATAGTTGTTGTGGATTGTGGAAAGCCAAGAGGAAGATCGCGAGCGAGGATTGGTACAGCTGTTAAAAAAATATATATATATTTCTGGGAGAGTTTTCTGTTGACGCTTGCTGCCCTTGAAACTTGGAACCTGTCCCGGGGTTGCCATCGGGACGGATGGCCCGCCGCCGCAGTCGCTGAGGCGTCCCCTTGTTGTTTCTTATTACGTTTCTACGTTTCGTTTATTTCCCCCTTTCCCTCTCTTTTTTCGTCGAGTGTCCCCCGTTGGCACTGATTGGTCGCCGCCACCGCAAGGGCGGGCCCCGCCCCGTCGACGGTTACGCTCGGACGACGACGTAAGAGAAAAGAAAATGGACCCGCCCTTCTCGGCGGTGTCTCTGAAGGTTCTGGTTGGATGACTCTCGACCGAGCGGACTTCGTCCCGCCATCGCGTGCCTGGCGACTCCTCCAAAAAAATGTTTTGTATATCTTATTTTTTGGTTGCGTGGGTACGTTCATCAGGAGGCATGACTTGCCGTGTAGGGCCCTGAGTAGGGCTCCTGAATCCTTTGCCAACCCAGCTCTTGGAAAACGCCCGGAGAACCGTGCGCCAGATGCATGCGGCTCGGGTCCGTATCACATATGAGCGAACGACGTTTTAGCGAATAGCGCCATTTAAGCCGTTTGCGAATCGAGGCCACATATGCTATGCGATAATACCGTCTCATCTAAAAAAAATAAAAAATGTGCCAATATATTAGGTTACAGTATATGTCAGCTTACAACTCTAGTCACTGACATGTAGGCAGCATCGCAGGGTGTGGCTTTGCCCCACGTCTTGCTTTGTGATTGGTTCTTCAGTGTTCTTATCGGCCAGTGCCGCAATCCGATTGGCTGTGGAGCGTTTCTTGTGTTGCGAGTGAGTGCGGAACACTCACAGCCACCCGACGTCGTTTCTACGATGACGGTCGAGTAATAAGAACGCAATGCACGGACTCGCTGCGAGGAGCTCACGCGTCGCCATTACATCGTACAAAAGACAGTGTGCAGACAGACACCGTCGGAAGCCTTCCACGTTTGGCGGTCAACAAAACCTGTCTGCAAACATGTTTCAACTTGCTTGAGGCGCAGCTAATTCTCTCATCGTGTCTGCTCCGAACACCGCGTCTTTTGTATGACGTACGAGCAACCCGACTGCGGCTTGACTTTTGCCCGCCAAGTATTCCGGGTTCGGGAAGCGATCGTGATGAACGACGCTGAACCGAAACAACGCCCGATTCAATCATCTTCGGATGCGGATCCAATCGCTAGACACTTCTTCCGCCGCGCTTTTCAGAACCGATGGCACTGTACGTGCCACGCGAGTTACGATAGCGATGTAGCTCTCTGACGCGCGTTGAAGCGCTCTTGGGAGTGCTCCTCACCATAACTTGACAAACGGCGAAGGTATACGGTCCCAGTGAGCCAATCAGCGCGTCGGAGGGAGACACGTGACTATAGTCTGTCTCACCAGTTGAGGAGAGAGAGAGAGAGAGAGTCTGGGACACACTCATAAGAGGGAAAAAGGGGAGTTTTTCCTTCCCCTCTTCACAAACCACTTGGTTTGCGCTCTCGCCTCTGTACCTTTTTGTGAGGGCTGCCACGTGCTTCGTCCTCCGTAGCTCCGATTGGCTCGTGGGGACCGCTCTTTGCCAGGTTACGGCGAAACAAAGTTTAGTTGTTTGATGCCCGTCGAATGAAAGTAAACAGTCGGAGCCATCGCTCGACGCGTAAAGTAGCAACATCTCGTCTAGTCGAAGGATTGCAAACGTCCGCCGTCGTTTCCGGAAATCCCTCGCGGAGATTTCATTTATCGTTCGTCGTGACAGGTTTCGCCCGAAGCCTTCCCCCACCCCGTGGGGGGTATGTGCGAGCTCGCCCGACCTGCATCCAACGTCCCTGTTTGTTCCACGGCGGGTCCTCCGAGCTTTCATATCGATAACGGACTGTCGAGCTTTTATAGCACTTCGCACCGGATCGGGCAGAGGGCGGGAGGTTGAGCCGGGTAAACAAAGGGAGCGGCTGACAGGTGCGCGGGCAGCGCGAACGTTTGTTGCCGTTGGCCGTTTTAGGAAAGCGGTTTTGAACGTCGCCATCGGTATGGGCCTTCTGGGGCTGCACGCATTTGCTCGCCTGGCAACTGGGATTGACCGGAATCCTTTTTCAGGGGATCGGAGCTGAAGCCTTGGATGAAGTAATTTGTCCTTTGCCGCAAAACGCAAGTTTGATAATCTAAAACCGCGGTGCAGTTGCTTCATATATACACCATTGGGCAACAAAATATATGTACACCCTTGGGGAGCGGTGCTTTTTGACAGTTTCTGGCTCTACTGATTCGGGCAAGCACGTCCATGGATCTACAATACCCGTCTCACTAGAGAAAGTGAAATTTCCATGGAATGACGTTTGTGTGATTGGGCAATCCTGACTACGAGCGTCGCGCGTGAAACGCGCTGCGCCATTTCTTGGAGCGCGCTGATTGGCCCATCGCTGAAACTTCATTAGATGGAAATGTAATTAACTTTCTCGCGTGACAGAGGTATTAGTCTAGTGCGCGTAGAGCGGCCTGGATATGCAGTAGTTTTCTCAGAGCTCGCCTGCGCCTGCTTGAAGGGCACGCAGCCGTGCTATAAGTACGCAAAAGCCGTATCATACGCGTGAGCCGAAGATTTAAATAACATTATTGTAAAAAGAAAATTAATAAAAAAAATAAAGCATCGTTTTACGCGCTCTGGAGGTCGACATTATTTTTCGTTCGCCGCTATATGTTGTAGAAGAGTCCATTTTCCGCGCGAGCACAGCCTCCCGAGGAGGCGGAGAGAGGAGGAGCGTCATTACGAAGGGAAGTTCTCCTGGGTCGACATCTGCGAAGGGACTATTTTTAATCGCGACGTCTAACTCTGCCCCGCTTTTAATTTCCGGTGTCAGGTATCGGCGCTGGAGCGCGCGGTGCCTCTTTGAAGCGGCCAGGTAGCCTCGTTTTTATTTCGGCGTTTGGGCTGCATGTCTGGGGCCGCATGCCGCCGCCGCCGCGCGGTCCAGCTCAGCCTCCTTTGTTGTTGCTAATTGCGGAGGGATCTCGAGCAGCCCGTCAAAACAAACACAAAAGAGGAACTTTAATCTTTGAATCTCTCAAATTCTTCCCTTATTTTTTTTTATAATGATTTTTTTTGTCCCCGTGTTGGTTGTCGTTCTTTCGTTTTTGCTGTACGGATATGAAACAGAAATATTATTGTTTTTAGAAACTTTTCATTTTTCAAATTTCTAATCTTGGTGAGATGGGGTGGAGGGAATGCGACGTATGGCTTTTCTTTTGGTTCGGGGTTGGGTTCCCTGCGTGGACTTGGGTTCTTCTCATCAGAAGAGAGGCATAAACGAATGATTAATACATTTTGTTGCGTAACCTCGTGTTTTTACGAGTGACTAAACCGGCACGAACGAGAACACAGGAAATGGCAACCGGTAAACTTGTGGAGTCCTCATCCTGCACCACTTCCTGCCGTCTGCGTTTATTTTTGTATTTATGTTCCTTTTCACGTTCGCGAGTCGAACGTTGAGGAACATCAAGGAACCGCTCGAGCTCTGATGAACCGCGGACGGGTGATTTAAGCTTGTCCGTTCAGGTCGCCGCTTCAGGGATCAAGTTGCGCTCGAGCGAGCTTAAAATGACAGAAAAAGAAACCTTTCGCGCCATGCGTCTGCGGTCGCTACAGAGTGTATACCACGTGGAGACACCACGTTAAAGGACCTTTACTTACATACGGCCAAACAACATTTGTTACCGAGGATGTTCTATATATGACGCGTTTGTCTTCGTATTGGCGGCCGAGTGGTCTAGCGCACACCATGCACATCGGAGCACGTGGAGCGAAAGCTCGCGCTGCAAAACCTGGGATCCTGGGTTCACTCCCGACCCCTGCCCGTTTCCATCTGGATGAGCATCATACCGCCGTGCGGTCGTGTACCACCACTGCGTGGTGCACGTTAAGACCCCAGGTTAGCGGTTGTACCGCACTGGCTAAATTGCTCATCTACAGCTGAGACACCAGACGCCCACTGAGGCAGACTAACTTCCGGCTCTATAAACATACACACAACAATTTGCTTTGCTGTAGTGCCACGTCTCCGTATAAAGCGAGAAAGCGTCGATGTCGCATTCGCGCTCGCTGTTTCGCGCAGTGTTTATACCCGACCCCGACCCTATCGTGGGTAAACGTTCCCTTTGTCTGACCGACGCGTGTTCTCCTTCCAGGTCGACCGGGCGAAGCGCGCTGCCTGCACCGCCCATGAGGAGGCCCCGGAGCTGAGGACGGCGCACGAGCCGAGCCCGGCGCGGCGATGCTGGGGCCGCGACGCCGGCAGCCGCGGCGGCGTCCGAGCCGCAGCGGTCGGGGCTCCGGGTCCCCGTGGCCGTCCGTGTGCGCCCTGCTGCTGCCGGCCGCCCTGCTCCTGCAGGCGGCCACGGCGGCGGTGGTGGCGGCACCGCCCAGGGGGCCCCGCGACGGCGAGGCGTCGTACGCCAGCTTCAACGAGAGCGTCAACTTCACGCACCTCGTGCTGGACAGGACCACGGGGCGGCTGTACGTGGGCGCCAGCAACTGGCTGTACCAGTTCAACGGCTCGCTCCAGCTCGAGGTCGAGTTGCCCACGGGTCCCGTCCAGGACAACGTGCTCTGCTCGCCGTCCGACTGCGACGGATACGTCACGGCTCCGACCAACAACGTCAACAAGGTATACTCACCTTTCGAGCGTTTATCGAAATGCCGAGTCACTCGACTCTGTGCACATGCGCGACGTCGGTTATTCCGAAGACCACTGCGCATGCTCAGAACAAAGATTGCAGCGCGCAGAAAGCGATGATTGGAATGCTCTATTCGGCGCGTTCGAACAGGCCTTCTCGCCATCCCTGGGCGAGAAGAGCAAGGCCGTAGTGCTGACATTTTTGCGTCACCAGAGAAGGCCAACGCTGGACACAGATTGGAAACGAGTGCTGCGTCAGCGCTCGGCTTCGAGTCAAGTTTGAGCCGCACGTTGACGCAATCGTCGTTTCCAATCTGTGCCCAGGCGTCGGCCTCCTTTGATGACGACATCTCTATCAGCTCTACGGCTTTATTATCTAGGATGTGTTGAGGAATGTCTGGCATTCGCATTGCGGCGTTTGAGGCCGTAATTCATGGATTATTTTGGCGCCGAGGAGGTGTGAGTGAAAAGAAAACCTCTACCTTGGGACCGACCACTAAACAAGTATAGGAATTGCGATTCTCTAATAAGCATCGCTGAAAGTGAAGAGTGCCGATTGCAATTGGCGGTTTTCAGTACGTGTGGGTACTATACTACTACGCCGTCTGCGTCGTCATCATATTTTGACTAGCAGGAGCTGTTAATAGTTGTTGCTCTCGCGAACGAGCGAACAGACTTGCTGCCATAGCTTTCCGCGCCAAGCAAAAGGCGTCATCGATTTGACGAAAGAAAAGTCAAACAAAATGCATATATCGAGACGTAAAGGAATAGAACAACTGCCAGTGACGACCGATGCAGTGGTTTGAACTGCTGCGCCATTTGTGCCAAACTGCACCAGAACGAAAACCCAGCTACATGCTGCTCCAAAGGTTGTATTTCTGCTCAGTTTGCGCCATGTCGGCGCCAAAAGGGACCTGTTCTCAAAAAGACAACTGAGAGTGTCTACAGGGATGAGTTGAGCTAGTTGGTTATTATACATTACGGGTGGAACCAGCTGAATAATGAGGAAGGAGACACAGAAAAGTCAACCGACCGCTGGTTGTTGTCTTTTCTGTTTCTCCTTCCCTCATTGTTCAGCTGGTTCCACCCGTAATGAGAGTGTATGGCACATGGCATACTTGGCGATGCCACTGAAAATTAAGAAAGTACAGTTGTTTTCTTTTTCAGATGCTTAAGTAGCTACGCGCAAAGAGTAGGGCTGCGCAAATATTCGAATTATTAAATACTAGTTTCAAATTGTACGCTATTTGATATTCGGTTCAAAATTAACTGCAATATTCATACTTTTCGAAGCGTTGATCGCGGCGGGTTAGCCCCTTGAGTGCGCTTCTTCTCAAGCACCGATGCACTGCGGAGAAGCAATACCCGCGGAGCTGACACCTGGATCTCGCGACCCGCTTCGCCACAGCGCACTTAGGCGAGAAACACACCTTCAAAGTGGTATAACGCACGCGCACGCCTGGTGTAATTAAAAAAGAAACAACAACAACAACAAAACGTTGTGATTGTTGATATTTACATTGCAGTAAAATGTTCAAAATTTAACTGTGGCTTTTATGCAAGGGTGTATGTTAGGCAGCGATCTTTTAACAACCTGTGTTCATTACTTGTGCTTGTTTCGTTTTAATTCAGAATTGAAGAAAATATTTTCATGTAACAAGACGATTTATAAATCCCCTCAATTAGGTATGATGGGGCTCCCTCATAGGTTTAATGTCAAATCTGTCATTTACTTGCCATCTTAATGTAGGTATTGGAGCTAACGTCTTAAGAATTAACTTCAAAGCTCATAAGTGGGCAATTAGAAGCTTGGAAACAACCTTTGCGAGTTCAGCTGAAATTTTGTTTAAGCATGATGTAACACTAGTGAAAGGTATGGAGAAAGGCACGCAAACTATTCAATATTCAATTTAAAAAATTCGGCCAAAACCACAATTCACTTTGAATTTGCTTCGAACCCAAAATCCATTATTTGCACATGCCTAAGGAAGAGTTATCGGTTTTCGTGCGAACGGTGCTCACATCGATTGCATGAATAGCTAGCGCTACTCGTTGTGATCAGTTAGAGTAGCTATGTGCTCCGCTTAGCTGCTCTAAGAACAGTAGCAGCTTGAATACGAGCGAGGGCAGCGTGCTACACGTTCAGCAGAAAAGTATCCGTTTCATCTGGAACTCGCAACAATTACCTCACCGTGATACAAACCCTACAAAGTAGCCAAAAACATTTTTTTTGCGTCAAACACAATTGCAACTCCATGTGTACTCCTGATAGGTTTATTGAGACATCTGGAAAATTACCGGCATATGAGTTTTCAATAAATAAATAAATATCTGTCGTGGCCAGGTCTCCTGTAGGTATAATAAGTTAAATAGTCTCCCAACACTCAAACAACTTAAGTTTTTTTTTCCACAGGCTAACCTTTAAAGAGATTGTATAATTTCTTTTTTTGATGAAAGCTCAAAATTGTTTGCTCCAAAAGTGGGAATCTGTGCTCCAAAACCCGTTGTTCCCTGCTACAAGAGCTGCTCCAAATCAGCACTTGTCAGTTACACCACTGCGCGATGGTATTTTACATTTTTGCTTTTGTTTAGGTTGAATGTTAATCTACGGTCTCAGTAGAAGCGAATTTTACTTTGACATGACGTTTGTGTGATCTTTTAATAAATCTTAATTGTATTTCCTGTACTTGCTAACCGTCCGACGTTACCACTTAGCAGATAGTCCCTTGGATATGAGCCCTTTTAACATTGAGGGCTGTAGCCCGCTTTTCAACATTTGCCAAGAGGCTAACAGTGGATTGCCCGTTTCCTCCCAGGTGCTGCTAGTGGACCCGGTGGACCAGAAGCTCCTAGTGTGCGGCAGCGTCCGGCAGGGCGCCTGTCGGCGGCACTCCCTCGCCGACATCTCCCAGAAGGAGCCCCTGGTGCCGACGCCGGTGGCGGCCAACGACGAGAACTCGTCCACCTTCGCCCTGATCGGGCCGTCGCACTACTACGGACACGACTCGCGCGCCCTCTACGTGGCCACCACCAACAGCCGCCTGGGGCCCTACCGGGACATGGTGCCGGCCATCTGCACCCGGAGCCTCAACCCGAACGCCGAACCCTTCCGAATCATCGAGCAGTCCTTCTTGGCCACGGCCCGGGTGGACATCGCCAACCACATCAAGGACTACTACCTCGTCCACTACGTGTACGGCTTCCACACGGAGGACTACGTCTATTTCGCCACCGTCCAGCGGAAGAGTCATCTGAGGGCCTCCGAGGAGCTGGGCTACTTCAGCCGGCTGGCTCGCGTGTGCACGTCGGACCCCGCGTACAACACGTACACCGAAGTGACGCTCCAGTGTCTGGGTCCCGACGGCACGGACTACAACCTGCTGCAGGACGCGGTGGTGTTCGAGGCCGGCGACGACCTGAGTCGGGATCTGAGGCTGGGCCTCCGCGAGAGGAGAGTGCTCGCCGCGGTGTTCGCGCAGAGCAGGGATCACACCACGCGGACGGGGCGTCGCGCGGCCTTGTGCCTGTACGCGCTGCGCGATGTGGAGCGTCGCTTCACCGAGAACATCCACATGTGCTACAACGGCAGTGTGCTCACGCGCAATATGGATTACATCGCGGGAAGTGTGCAGAGCTGCCCGGAGCCTGGGGTAAGTTGAGACCTGTTTCTTTTTTCCCTTTTTCTTTCTTGTTTTGCGTGTTTCTTTGTTTGCTTTTCGAGGTGTGCTGTTTGTTCGGCCTGCAGTAGGCGCCTGGACAGTAGGCAACCTGCGATCGTGCGTGAAGAGTGAGTGCGAAAAAAGGAGCCGACTATTACGGGACATGTTCAAAACAAAATGCTCAGCCATTGATTAAAAACAAGGAAAAAGTACAGCGCGTTTGATGATATCCGCTGACGTCAAGTTCATGTCCCTTTCGATATGTAGCTGTAATAATCGTCTTCAAGGAGGAAATTACTGCAACTCTCTGTGTCTGCGGACTTCAGCCATCATTTTTGTTGTTGTTGCTGTTAATTTTAGAAGATGTTCGTTCCTTGCTCAGATTATTTGGACATTATTTTAGCAAGTTCGTTCCGCATGCAAGGGGTGCATTTCCACGTCACCATAACTCCAAAACACAAAAACCTATTCGTAGAAAGAAAACAAAAAGAAAAAAAATATATGTAAAAAAATTATATATGTGAGAAAGAGGGGGCCATTCAATGTTGTTTGGAAATAATTCAGATTTTGGGATTTTGCTTTCGAGTGAATTGTGTATTGGTTTGAGGGTTCTCATGATTTCGCGTTCTCATACAAACTGAACCGCAAGTGCATAATCATTCGTCGAGTAATTAAAGAGCCGTATCCGAGTCTTTTTCCAGCCGAACGAGTCCGGTCGACGGCAAGAGCGTTTTCCAGAAGTGTGAACAACACTTCTGGAAAACGCTCTTGCCGTCGACCGGACTCGCTCGGTGGGACAAAGACCGCGCTGTTCGTATTTGTTGTCTCCTGCCGTGCGCGCACGGTTCCGCTTTTTCGCTAATTTAAGCCAAGAGTTCACGCCGGAGCCGCTCGGAGGTTTGCGAATAGGACAATACTTCCCGATCGCACGTGCCATGCAAGGACACGATGAAGGCTCGTCTCTGTTTCGATAACCGCGAAACACGGGTGCAGTGAACGGCATGACTATCAACGGACACATGGAGCGAAAGCAACAGGCGTTTCGAAAACAGCCCCTCCCGGCCCGCCGCGCGGCATTTTAAAGAAATGCTTTCGCAGGTGTCCTCTTGTTTCAACACTCTATACCGCTACGCGATAGAAAATGGGTTAACAGTCCGCCCGATAATATAGGGCGATTTAGTGAACCGTTCCGGTTCACGGCTAAGTCTGCGTCAGTTTTCTTCCACATACCTGTGCGCACTGTCCTTGTAAGTTCAGACACCTTTTTTGTCGCAAAGGATGACTAGGTAATTCTTCAATATCGATGGGCATCTCCGCTGGCATAGCGACACGAGCGGGGCGGCGCCATTTGCAGCTTGCGAACTGGGGTGGACTCGGGTGGACCCGGGCGGGACGTGACGTCAGCAAACGCGGTTTCTACCTTGTGTTCCGATTGGCTCGCGACAAACGAAAATTCTTTCCGCGCGAAAAAAAAAAAGTCAGTACACCGGGCCGATCGCGCGCGCGCTCGTCGCCGGATATTTTCAAGATCCGCAAGTGTGAACCTCGTGCGCAAATTCGGTTTATCGAGTATGGAACAAGTCAGTCGTGACTGGACGCCGTAATGCGCCAAAGCGGAGAACCGCTGCAATGCAGGCTCCCCTGCACCGTTTGTCGTATACGCTATATACTTCGGGATGAAATTATTAACGAAGTTGACGACGAGCTTAGAATTGCGAGAATCCTGTTGCACGCCTATCGTGCGAAAACAAAGAAGTCGGGTCTACCATCTCCGCCAGATAACCGTGGCAGACGCCCAAGTGAAGCGTGACTGTAAAAAGAACCCGTCTCACGCCGGATGTCATAATCTTAAAAGGAAACGGCGTGCCTCTCTTGGCTCGCCTGCTTTTCAACCTGTAAGTTATACTAACACCCGTTTTGTACCGAATGCCCCCCCCCCCCCCTTTAAAAAAAAAAAGAAAAAAAGTTACGCATTGTTGAACGTTTAGTTTCCGGCCAAATGTAGCGCTAGCGTTCTAGACCAGATGCCAAAGTTTGAGAACGAACCGTTCGTCACCTTCTTCAAAAGTTATAGGCGATTTTGGGAAATTTTCAGTGGAACATGGTGGCCGGCAAAGTCCACGAATATACGTGGGTCTGTATGGCGCCGACTGCCTGGAACGGGTCCCATCTTCCAATTGGAAGTTTCAGAAAATCAAATCACTTATGACCTTTGAACGCGGTAACGGTTCCTCCCGAGACTTAGGAGGCATCTGGTCCAGACCACAAGCGCTACATTTATCCGGAGCCTGGGCGTTAGGCGATACATAGTTTATTTTTGCAGTAAAAAAATCAAAACAAAAACTTTCAGTTCAGCTTTTTCATTCTGGTGAAGAAGGAAGACCAGCGAAGCTGTAGTATGGTGGGAATGAAGTAATGGCTGCCCGCAAGCCGGCAAGCCAGAGTGGAAAGGCTCGAAAGGTTGCCGCGATCTATGAGCGACGGCGGCAAGCAGACAACCGGCAAACACAACACTCTGGACAGCTACCGCCATCTGTAAGCGACGGCGGAAACCAGAGTGTTGTGTCGACATTTCTGTGCGGACGGACACGATCCTGGGGAAACAAGCCCTTAACAGCTCCGCTGTAAAAGAAAAACGCTGCAATTGATTTTCGGGAACACGATGTATATTGGATGCTCGGTGTAACACGTATACACACGTCGTGTCGCAATGTCGGTTTTATATTGAGCTTCGTAACAGGCTGCGCGCTTTTAATGTGCCCACGTGCGTTGACGCGAGAGGGAGCCGGCATGCTCGGAGCTCGCAAACATTCGTCGTCGTCCCCCTCGGGGCAGCGACAGCTTTCGAAAGGGACAGCGCCACGGCGTGGTTTTGATTCGGGAGGACGGAGACCGCAGAGTTTGGCCGAGGCTGCAGGGACGGCGGGGGGCGCGAGCCTGAAATTCGAACCCCGCATGATGGATGGCCTTCCGAGAGGGAGAGGGGGAGGTCTTCGGTCTTCCGGTGTCCGGCATTGGACACTCCCGGGGCCACTCTTTCATCTTCCTTCTTCACTAGCCACTGTCTCCAGGGCCACTCTTGTTGTTTTTGCTCCTTTCGCGCCGAGGTTTTTCCGCGAATCTCCGATAGCGCTACGTGATTTTCGTGGTTTTCACCGCGCTGTTTTTTTTCCCGCTCCCTTTTTTGCTTTTTTGTTTGTTTGAGTATTTTGCTGCTGTTTTTAAAATAATTTAGAGCGCTTATTTATTTATTTTTTTCCCTACCGCGTTTCGAAGTTGGCGCGCCATATTTTCTCGTTTTCGGTGCACGAAAATGGGTCGAGGATCGATGCGATTCTGCGGGAGCGATTTCTAGCGGGGGCAGAACAAACAGCAAACAAACAAATCATCGCTTTTTTTTTGTCCGCGCCACGCGAGCGTGGGACGATAGGGGAGGCGTTGCAGGCTCCGGCCATTCCGAAGGGCGCGGAGCACAGGCCGTTAACTTCGAGAGACCGCGAAAAAGACGGGGAGAGTTCAGCTCTGCGAAGACAGATCCGACAATGGGAAGACGGCGGAATGCAAAGGCGAAAGGTTCGTGTCTTCCTCGGGTCGGATATCTCACCGGAATTACTGTGTCGCGCTAATTCGCCGTATTGCGTACGCTCGAAGAAGTTCGCTGCAGCCGATAAGTAAAGAGCACTCCCAGGTGTCACTGAGGGTATACCACACCTTGATGCGCTCGGAACACCAATGATTAGTCTTTCTGTAATAGGTTCAGCCAATGAGGAGGGAGATTGGTGCCGTGCGTCGAAGTGGCAAAAAAGACGTCCAGATCTTTTGTCTTTGCAACGTCTCGCTGTCGTCCCTGCCTGTCTGTGAAACCCTAAATTTAACTGAAAATGGAAAGTTGTACGAATACATCGTGCAACTTCATTGCAGACACGATGACAGAATTATGTGCGCCTCAAGCATCTTCGAAGCGTGTTTGCTTCATACGTGTCTGCAGACAGTTTGTCTGTGTCCCTGATTCACGGGAGATACACGGGCCAGACAGTGTTTTGCACACTGTCTCTCGTATTACGTATTCGCAGTGTGGCCGCGGGCTTTAGGAAGAGCCCCCGAACAAGGCGGCGGAACGAGGCAGAAAAAGTAACGCTGAGATGGCCAGCCTAGTATATATCGACACCCATTGGATGGAGCGGTATACCGAGTCGACATTTGACACTATTCGATTTGGCAGACCGAATGGTCTCTCCGCGAGTCACTCACTGGCTTGGGGACTCGGTGGAACGGCGTCGTTCCCAAGTCTCTGACCGCTCATCGTGTTTCGTCTGGTTCGCTCGTACCGCGCGTGTAGGTATAAACGTCACACAATGGTGGTGATGTCAGCACGCAGTTTCAGTACGAGTAGAAAAGAAAGCGAGACAGTGAAGTTACAGTGGCGTTAATCGCGGAATTGACTCTTCATTCCCGTGCCAACCAAGGTGACGAGCAAACCATGACTACGTTCTGGTCTGTCTTATGACGCCTCGCTCATCAGAGGAATCTCATGCCAGAAATCTATACGTCAGAGAAATCTATATGGCTCACAATTTAGAACAGGAAAAATTCGAGCTGTGCCACGTACGAGAATCGACAAAAAATAGATCTAGACGGAGGGTAATACCGATTAGTGCGCAATTCTTCCCTGACGTCACGACGCGGCGGTGGCGCTGCTGTCGGCGCATGCGCGCGCGCTTAGCTCCGGAGCTTGCATTGTGCGCATGCGCAGTTGTGGGCAAACGCAGGCCTTGTTTGTAAACAGCATGGAACTGTATAGAGCTCATTTCAGGCGCAGCGGCTAACTCAAAGGATAACGAAAAAAAAAGAAAAAGGAAACCGATCGGTGTGGTTTACGCGCAACAGACGGGAAGACAGCGAATCCGGATTCTCTTTGTATTCGCGATCCTTGCTCTCTTTATTCCCAATAGAGCCCGCCACGATCTCGAAGGAATTGAACCGGGACGGAGAGATGTGAACACGGCCAGCCAGCCACCACGCCTTTGGCGGTGGGCCGTGGATTGGTGCGCGTGTAGAGAGCCTAGAGTTAGGAGAGGGAGCAACTCGATCCTCGGAGAGCGTTTGCAATTTAATGGTGGCGGACACCTCTTTGCGCAGATTGGATGCTCGTGCGCGAGTTCTCGCGTTAGACGCGTAGGCACGGGGAGGGCATGACGTCAGACACGCAGCTTTGCCAAGCCATTCTCCCGTGTCGCTCGCCTGTGTCTCATCCTTCTCACCGGTTTCCCTGTCAAACATGAACCACACGTGACCACTGAATGGTACATGGTTGCGTCTACGAACTGAGTGGCACCAGGTTCCACAGTGGTTCTGGTCATGATCGCGGCAGCTAACTGCGCCGGCTGCCTTTTATTTGGTCATGTAACAATAAATTCAATAAATTACGTTGTTTTTTTTTACACTCCGTTACCATCGTGCAAGTGGATACAAGCGTTCTAACGATGTGCGTAACTTCATTCAGCTTGAGGAATGCGTTTTGGATCGAAGAAATTTAAATCTACTCGCGAATTCTAACAGTGATTATTTTGTGCACGCCCGTGTGAAAAAGTTGTGGCGCGTTCACACAATTGAGTTCACAATACGGTTGGGGTGTTCTAATATGCGTCGCAAGCAACATTGAACCACGCAGTTGAATTTTGACTAGGGTGTTGGATTAATATGTATCGTGACCAACGTTGGATCGACTCAGTTTAAAATTACCTCGCGGATTTTTCGCTGGGGCGTGCCAGATGACCTTCGTTGGTTTGGTTTATAAACCACTAAGATCTGAATATGTTAGCTCAGAGCGCAGCCAACGCTACGGGCTGATGAAGCCACTGAAGTAGCGCCAAGGGTGCGATCCAGGGGCACACCCGACACGACTGTCCAGGTCATCGGACTCGAAGCGAACGAAACTCCACTCGGGTGAAGTGCACTCACTCACTGTTGCAACAATGGGCCGAAATCCATCGTTTGAGCAGCTCGGTGGCTCTCGGAAATCTAAAAGAAACCGCTTATAAGTTCACGGTACTGCGAAGTTCAGTACGGAATCCAACAGGAGAGTGCCGGTGAACGAAACTCGCCGCGGAAGGTTTCTGCAGCCGTTCACAGTGCAAAGCCCCATCTTGGTCTCGGCAACGCCACACACTTTCGTTTACTCAAACTGCTCAGCGGCTCGGCGGCTCGCCCTCTCGTCGTGGTGCATCATCGCTCCGCCCATCAGGGGTCGATCAGCACGTCTCGCTGGTACTGATGCCTTCACGCTGCTCTCGTTAAAACCACTACCAGACGGAACGAGCGCAGTATTCGTGCTCCGCACAGCCTGGCCACACCTGGTGCTCTCCGCGTGCGCGTAGGGAAAAGAAGAGGAGGAGGAGACGCTTGCAAACGATCGACGCTGCCGGTTTCTTCTCGCAGCCTTAAACCATGTGACCTCGATTGAACGGTTGGATCCACTCCGGAGTCGAGGCACGCTAGGCGCCCGCTTCGCCGACTCTGTAATCCTCTTACAACAACCCTATGCGCGTTGCTTCGGTGCGCGCGCAAAGCGAGATGATAGATTTGAACGTTTGCGTAGCGGCTTTGCAGCCTACTGTTGCTGCTTCCGCCGGTTCCCCTTCATTGTTTTTCCGTCGGATTTCGGTGTCGCGTCCAATGCGGTTTCAAAGTGTCTCTCCGACGCTTCGGACAGTATGCCTGCTCTCGCAGCGGATTGATCGTCGTTGCGTTAGAAACGTCTATTAGCGACGTGCGCGACCAAAGGCGTCGCTGTGGTCGAAGTTCGCGATTGGCCAAAACAAATTGCTTCCCGTATTATTATGATACATGCTCAATCGCCGGTTCACAGCGAGGCAAATCCTGCATATCACGGCGAGGCAGATGCAAATCCTGCTAATCGCGGAAAGGAAATCCTGGTCGATTTTACCATCGCACTACGTGAGCACTTTCCACCACACGAGTAAATTTGGGGACAGCCATTAAATTTCAGAAAAAAGAAAAGAAAAATAACAAAGAAGAAAGAAAAAAAGCAATCCCGTGTTCGCGCCGCGTCGCGCAGTGTTCATCGAATATCTGTAATTTCCACGATAGTACACTCCTTAATTAGGAGCTTGAGTTTACATTCCGAGTGACTTTCGGTTTGGACATTGCTTGGTCGGTCCCATTAGCTCGTAGCGTCGGCTGCATCTGGACTACTCTGAAACGAACTAAGCCGCAGTCCTATCGCTCGTAAATCGTGCAAAGGACGCGGTGTCCGCGGCAATCATGACAGAATTTTCTGCGGGCACGCCTCAAGCCTGTTCGAACGACGTTTGCTCTACCATAGCCTCCTCTATACTAACAAAGGCTGGCAGTTCGACGACGGAGCCATAGAGTGCCCGGTCGCAGATTTGGAGCGCGAGGATCTGGTAGCAGAGAGCATCAAAGCGCCATTTCTCGGGGAACCTGGACGTCAGCGCACAGCTTTTGCAGCGGCGAGGACCCGGAACACACTTGTTCGCTCGGGAGAAGTGTGTTTCGGCGTCTCGCCGCAGCGAGCGCCAGTCACGTGGCTCTCCTCTCATCCGTTGTCTGCCGCTCCACCTTTTCCATTTCGGCGGCCGCTTCTCGTGGCGATCTGCCAGGCTTTGTCAGTATATAGGAGGCTATGGCTCTATACATATATATATATATGCTTCGAACATCTCCGCATACAGTTTTTGTATGACCACCGTGAAGTCCGTCACACGAGGAAGCCTCAGGCATGGTCTGCAGACTGCCCTTTGGACGATGTATTAACAGCGTGATCGCGGTTTTTAGGGCTATCGTAAGGTAACAAAAATAAGACTAGACTACTCAAAATTCGGCCCTTAATAACGCAATTATTAATGCTGCTGAAACAGAAGCACCAAAGGTGCCTAGCCGACGAGGCGGTGAAATAAACGGGTTACGTTTCAGTGCGCTAAACAGTTGTATCGAGTATACTTAGATCAATATGTCACGGGCACTCTCATCGTCGTACGTACAGTCTCCGAAGAAGAAACGGTCGAAAATATCAATATAAGCATGTTGAAGCATAGTGTTATACCAATATTCTTGAAGTCGGGTAGATCACAAAGAGCTCTAATTGTGAAGCATCAAATCAAATCAAAGAATGTATTCCGACAACCGACGAGTAGTGCAGTAGTCTGGGTGGCCGCCACAAAACGCATAGGCGTGCCCGGTCACATTATTCAGCAACTCCAGACAAGAAAAAAAAATGCAATGTCTACTTGTAATGCATTAGTTTTTTTTTCTTTCTGCACGAGTAATTTTATTTGTAATTGGCTACTTTTTAAGCCAAGTAGTAATTTTAAATGAAGTACATTTTTAAAGCAATTTACCTAAGTACGAACACAGTATATTGAGCGAAAGCGGGGAAAGTGTCGCTCCACAGCGTGTCATATACACCGCTTCGGGTTTCTGGTCTCCGACAGTTTTGGCAGACTTTTCACTATCTGAGGAAATCGTGTTCGGACTGCCTATGTCGGGTACTGATGCGTTAAGTAATGCTATACTTCGTTTCAGCAAGCAAAGTCAAAAGCTCTATTCATTGGTCCTTTTCTGTTTCTGATTGGTTCTGCGATGACAGAACACGTACAGAAACATGACGGACACCTTGATGGTGCGCTTTTGACGCTGTCGGATTGATTGGTCTTATCAGCTCGTAGCATCGGCTGCGTCTGGGAAGTATAGACATTGATTTTATTATATTGTGTTTTCTTTATGCGTGTCTATGCTCACCGACAGCTTAAAGGGGCGATGCAACAAGTTTTCTATTTTCGGTAAATACTGCTTAGAATCATTCCTTGACATCCATAACCTGTAAAACACGCGCTAGTTGTGTTGTTTTTTCGTTGTTTCTTTACGCAATGGCAGTCGCAGAAAAAAATTCGAGACAAACGAGCAGCGTGCACCTACTCAGCTCGCAACCAGAGCAAGCGGCCACGTGATCCGGGGCTGATTATACGCCGCTAATGTTTATCATAGCCACGCTGGGTTGATTATCACGAGTCCAAGTTGAGTGCTCGTGCACGCAATGCTCGGTCAATCTACGAGCCGCATTCAAATATCGTCACTGGGGGACTATGCCAACACTCCCTAGTTGCGTCATCAAGTGTTGCGAAAGGGAGGTGGAAAGAAAACGCTTTTATTCTTGAATTTACACCGCGACAAAGATTTCTTGGTTAGTCGTTGCGTGAGAGTACAGTAAAATAATAGTAATTGGAGTTGTGTGGATATTTATGCAGCGTGTAGTTGGTCAGCCATTTCAAAGTTGCGACGAATCACTCGCTGTAGATGAGAAATTTAGCCAGTGCAGTACAACCGCTTGCCTGGGGTCTTTAACGTGCACCACGCAGTAGTGATACGCGACCGCACGCCGGTACGATGCTCATCCAGATCGAAACGCAGGCAGGGGTGGGGATTGAACCCAGGATCTCTGGGTTCTGCAGCGCGACAGCGTGCACCTACTCAGCTCGCAACCAGTGCAAGCGGCCACGTGATCCGGGGCTGATTATACGCCGCTAATGTTTATCATAGCCACGCTGGGTTGATTATCACGAGTCCAAGTTGAGTGCTCGTGCACGCAATGCAATCTACGAGCCGGATTCAAATATCGTCACTGGGGGACTATGCCAACACTCCAAGTTGCGTCATCAAGTGTTGCGAAAGGGAGGTTGAAAGAAAACGCTTTTATTCTTGAATTTACACCGCGACAAAGATTTCTTGGTTAGTCGTTGCGTGAGAGTACAGTAAAATAATAGTAATTGGAGTTGTGTGGATATTTATACAGCGTGTAGTTGGTCAGCCATTTCAAAGTTGCGACGAATCACTCGCTGTAGATGAGAAATTTAGCCAGTGCAGTACAACCGCTTGCCTGGGGTCTTTAACGTGCACCACGCAGTAGTGATACGCGACCGCACGCCGGTACAATGCTCATCCAGATCGAAACGCAGGGGGGGGGGGGATTGAACCCAGGATTTCTGGGTTCTGCAGAGCGAGCTTTTGCTCCACGTGCTCCGAGCTGGTGTGCGCTAGCCCACTCGGCCACCGATCCCCTCGCGAGTATACTAGTGCCAGTAAGCTTGCGTAAAGTGAGAAACATTCCTACCCAATATCGTTGCACGGCCCCTTTATTCTGTCTTAACCCTTCATTGAAACTGATACAGCCAACCGATGAGCAGCCAAAAAGGAGAAAATTCTCCTCAATTTCTCCTTTCCATTCGAGAAAGAGGCAGACCCGCTCCTGTGGGGAGAGGAGGAAAGAAGAAAACGATAGGGAATGGAGAGAAGGAAACATTAGAACCGTTTTTCTTCCCGGCACAAGACGATTCTGTTGGTCGGCCCTTAAACACGATATTAAATATGAAACGGGTATTGCCTCACGCTACGAGAAAGAGCTGCTTCCTGCTACTTCTGCTTGGCGAACTTCTAGACTATTTGTATTGTGGCTAGCAGCCTGTTGCTGAGCTCTCCTGGTTACCCTGTTTGTCCCCAATACCGTCGTTCCCCGAGACATTGTGGTTTTTTGAGCTGTCTGCCGTCGCATTTTATTTCCGACATCAATTCTGGGCTTAGTGCCCTTCGCAAAAGAGGAACGGAATGGAAGCGGACGTTTTTTCCTTATCGGCCGAGTGTGTGCAGACGTTGTTGCAAAGGTTCGAGCGCTTTCCAGCATCTTTCTTTTGAAGCGAAAGCTCTGTTCTCAAACTTCTCTAAAAATAAAAGTGATATATATATATATATATATATATTACTTACAGAAAGAGAAACAAAACACACACATATATATATATATATATATATATATATATATATATATATATATATATATATATATATATGAGAGAGAGAGAGAGAGAGAGAGAGAGAGAGAGAGAGAGATTAAAACCAGAAAAGATACTGTACAGGCAGTGTCTAGTCTGTTTCCTGTTGCTGCCTTTTTCTTCTTGCATTTTTCTTTTGTTTTGATATATGCAAAAACATTAATTCTGGTACGTGTTCGGTTCTTCTTGCCAATTGACGAACTGATGTCCGCGAGGCTCTTCTCCTAGAAGCTGCGGAAATCAAATGCCTTACTGAAACACGTCACATTGTAAACTTGGAACAGGAATATCGCGATTTTACGTGCCGCTCATCACAAATAACAAACAAAACTTTCTCCTTTCTGTGTGCTCAGTTCTCTAGGAGAAGTTCCTTATTCGCGATCCAACGACCTATAGGGGTCACCACTATCGGGCAAAAAATATGGCGGTCTGAAACAGGCGGCGGCAATCAGTTCATCGAACGACGTTTGTCTCATCGACAGATGTTCCATCGACACGCGATGTTTCATCGACAGCTCAGATTAGATTTTTTTCTATAATAAGCTGCATGAGATTGTCGCCGCGAAGCGGCGTGTTCGGGTCGGCCAGGTGAGCTAACGTTTTTGTAATGAGCCGTCGCCACACACTGTCGCCACGAAGCGGCGTGAACGCAGGCGGAGATGTAGTGGGTGAACGCGCATCCCAGTGATTCACGCGTGACGAAATGTCCCTACAGCGTGCAATTCGCGTTACCAGTGTCGATGAAACGATCGTGTCGACGAAACGTGCGTCCATGAACCGCGTGCCTATGAAAAGTTGTCCACGAAACGTAATTGCACGAAACAAGTTTCGACGAAATGATAGCGACCCGATGTTTCCTCTCATTGGTATTCTCTTCTCGAAGAGCGAATATTTTGTCTCGTTTAATGTTCGCTATGGTAAGATAATAGTATAATAAACCCACCGACACTGCCGTCGGCAGCCAACCCTTTCGAAACTTTAATCGGGTCCCGCTTGAGATTGCTCGCTTCTCGGGAAGAGATCCGACTCCTCTGTGTATAGGAATTTAACCTTACTTTTTGAAGAGAACGTAAGGTTTTTAGGCAAACGTTTATCCTTTCTTTTTAAATGTTTGTATGGATGTTTGAGGAGTTATTCCTCAGAGAGCGCGCAGCGGGGTTACTTTTGTTCACCTTTCTGTCTCTCCGCGTTTTGACGGGGAGCAAATTTCGCGGCAGCTGTCCCTGATGCCCGAAGCCCCATAGTCCTCTCGCGCCGCTGCTACTGCGCGCCTTTTCGTTTCTGGGCTGCGGAATATGAGAGCGACTTATGCCGGTCGCGAACGTTCCACGTCTGTACAAAAACAAGAAAGAAAAAAAGAAACGTTTCCAGTCAAATCGAAAATACGTCGAGGGTAATTGGAACAAAACAAGAACACGCTTATTTCAATTACATCAGGAAAGGAACGGCCGAAACTTCTACGTTCGTGGGTCTGATGGTTTCCTAACTCGCGTTCTTTTTTACTTCGTTTTTTTGGTCTGTCGCTTTTCTTTTTCTTTTTAGTATGTTCTTTAATAGTTTTCACCCCGACTTGACAGTCGTTTTCAAGTGTCTCGCGAGCTATTTCGCCCTTCGCGCTCGAAGTTTCAAAATAAAGAAGAAGGAATAAAAGAGCAAAATATCTGCATGTAAATAGGGAACCACCCAACGTAAACACTTTAGTTTGTCGAGTCGAGCCCTGTCTTCTGTGTCCGCCTTATCCGTTCCTTTTGGTCCATTCGTTTTGTGTCGAGCCCTGCATACACAGAAAAATACGTACCGAACGTCCCACGTGACATGCCAGGAATTTCTCGCTCCTCTCGTAAACATTTCAACGCAAATTCCTTGCTCTTTTGTTTTTAAACGTATCGTGATATATTTATTTTTCTTCCTCGTATTTGCTTTTGGATATGCGCGGACTCAATAATGCCATTTTGTCCCATGGAAACGCGGGAAGGCGGCCTTCAGTTGCCTTCTTTTGCCTGGCTTTATATGTTGAGTGGCTCCCTCTGATTGCGGGTTTGCGTACCTTCTGATCCGCTTCCGGCTCTTCAGGTTATGCTCGGTCTGAAACCGGTTATTCGACGTTGCCGCTTCGACATAACAAATAACGGCGCAATCGCTTAAAAAAAAAAAAGTTGGCGTTTAGGCATATTTTTTACTCCTTGTTTTAGTCTGTGTGCGGGGGTTTCTGAAAGTGTGGAGGGCCATCGCAGCCAAAGACACGATTAAACGAAAGGAACTTTCTTAAATGACATAAAATTGTTACCCCAATATTAATTGAATACCAACGCAAAACTAACTGAGCAAGGGAAGCTGTCTACTATTTGTGTTGCGATAGGAGAGTTTTTATTGGTTTTCTTTCGTTTATATTGTACCTGCCCTTCCTTGTCGGTGTCTCATTCTTATTTTTGCGTTTCGTTTCTGCCGTTGATCCTAACTTCGTTGCGGGCAGGAACTTTATCAAGCCGCGCTATTGTATTATTTTTTTAAAGCATGAAATGCTTTTCAACGGAAAAATGTAAAAATTTTGTTTGTCCGTGAATTTTTCCGCCAAATTGAGCGGGGAAAATTAGCGTCACGTGACCTGACAACGCGTGACTTATACACCAATTCAATTTTCCCGCTAAATTTAGTGAGAAAAATTGATGTCACGTGACCTACGAAGACATGAGAAGTAACGAGAGAAAACTGCATCAAAACGCGGGGGTCTTTCATAATTGTAATCACCAGGATTACTATTCGAAGTTCCCTGCTTCATGTCTGTGTAACCATGATAACATTCCTTTGCGTTCTCACGTATATCGTGCTAGGTGTCATGTGTCATAACTCTTGCATATTGTCATTAGCAGATTCACAATTCTCATTAGTCTTCTGTCCCTTTGTGAATGTGCTAAAGTTTCTGTGCGCTTTGATTTATGCCTGGTTGAGTTCTCCGGATTACTGTTATTTTGTAATGTCATAATAGCAATATTTTACATTTAAAAAATAAAGTATGGTATTCATCAACCTTGCATCCCTTTTTAATTCTTGTTCTAGTTTAAGTGCATGTATATAATTATAAATGCTTATTTAGGCTTGCTTATTTATTTAGTATTTCCTTACTCATGTTGTCTTCACTATTGTCCGGCCCTCGAGAGTTCGACCTGTCCTCAATCTTACATCAGTGTAGAGGCAGCTTAATGAAAAAAATTGACCTAGAAAATCGCAGCCGGAGCAATAACCTAATTATAGACGGTATTAAAAATACAATGAATGAATCAGAAGGAGAACTAAGAGAGGAAGTGCTCGGCAATATCTTTCGAGACAATTACAGGGCTTGACAGGGTCGTCCAAAGAACGGAGTACGGAACTGACGATATCGGTCTGATTGCTAGAGGCAACTGACAAAGAGGAATTTCGTTATTTGAGCCTCTAATCACGAATCGCGCCCATGTCAGACGACTTCCATCACCCCAGAGCTGGCACGGCACAGATCGACCAGTCCTCCTGCGTCTTCCAAACTTTAACGAAAAGAAAAATGCACTGCGTAACGCAGAAGAAGTTGAAAGGGACCGATATCTTTATCAATGAGCATTTTTCCAGCGAAGTTGAAAGAAAAAGGCGTAATCTTCGGCTCGGTGCGTCCGATAACAGAAAGAGTGGTCAAAATGTGGCACTCGTTTTTGAAGTTCGATAAGCTTAAGATTGATAGTGATACGCATGCCTGGATCGACCTCACGGGTCAACGTTATCTGGTGCGTGAACAGACGACCAGAAAAACAGCCGAAGTTACTGCTCAGGCACAGGGGATGACAAATAGTGCTCACCAAATTTAAGTTGCTAAACATCAGTGCACATAGTCTTGTGACTAAAAGTGTGGCCTTGGAGCATGTTGCAATTTAGCTCGAGCCGGATGTCGTTGTGGTAACGGAAACGTGGCTCCCCTTCGACATACGAGATAGTGAGGTCTGCCCACCTGGTTACAATATGATACGAAATGACCGTCGCGGCAGAGCTGGGGATGTAGCTATTGTTGGATATGAAGTGTACTGTTATTCAACATCCCTCCGATATACGTGTGGTGCAAGGTTTACCTTGAAACTCAAGAAGTTATTATATAGGCACGGTATATCAGGCTACCTGGGGCTGAAGTAGCGGTTGGTAATAAATTAAGCTACTTCATCCGTGATTTACGAATACAGCATAAACATGTGATTGTTGCAGGAGACCTAAACGTTCCGGGCGTGGTATGGGATACAATGTTGCCGGGAGAAAGGGAGCCGGAATCTGCTCTTGCAATCCTAGACATGCGCATCAGTCACTGTCTTCAGCAGATAGATACTCGTATTCAACAGGGCAGCGAATCAGTTCTGGATCTTGTATTTTTAAGTGATCGCTTAGTATCGAGACCATTTGTGGTTGTTGTAATGTCCGGTATATCAGCCGACCATTGATCATGCAACCCGGTTCGGAAGGAAACCAAAAGTTTGTTCAGCATGTAGGAATTGTAATACGGCTGACGATGCAGTTATATTTGACGCAGTTAGACATTTGCTTAGGACCGTTTGAGGCGCTTGGTTACCAACAGGTAGTAAGCGTGAATGATATGTGACTAAGGTTCAAAGCAGTATTACATAAGTACATAACACAGTATGTTCCTGTGAACGTAAAACAAACAAGAATACACAATCCCTGGATTACAAGGGAAGCCATTCAGCAAAAATAAGAAGCGAAACGACGCAGAGGAAGGCTCCCTCAATAACGTCGTGAAGCTTTAATCAATGAAATAACAGAATTGGGTGCTGCAATGAAAAGTAGGATAAAGGAGTCAAAACAAAAGTAGTTTAATTTCAAAATGCAACAGTTCCTCACACAATCACCGCAAAAATATGTACAGAATTGAATACATTCTGTACTGAACTATCTAAATTCTGTACTGAACTAACAACTGAACAGAAACAGGGCGCTACTATACTGACAAGCAGGGTATCGCAAATAAGTTTAATACGTTTTTTTTTCGGGCGTGTTTACAAAAGATGATCGATGAACCAGTAGAGTTTGTGTTATCCATGATCTTTCCAGAGATGGATGTCTTGGCCCTTTCAGAGGAATACTGGGTTTATTACTGAATCTAATAACATCTAAGTCGATGGGCCCAGATAAAATTCCTAATGTTTTTTCTAAAGGGGTACGCAGAATGGATGGCCATATACCTACTGGTAATTTTGGAGAAATCACTGGCAACGAGAACTCTTCCAGAAGACTTGGATTTGAGTTAAATAGTTCCTATACCGAAAGGAGGCGAAACCTCATCTGTAATTTCGCCGCCTTTCGGGCCTATTGCCGTAACATCGACCTCATGCAAAATTTTAGAACATAGTTTCTAAACTTGTTCGCCAATTTCTTTCTTGTAACGAGTTCCTGATCGACTACCAATAGGAGTTTCCAGATGGCGATATCGGCAGTGACTCAGCTTGTAGAAACTGTGCATTATCATATTTGTGAGGTTCTTGATAACAAAAGACAAGTACATACAATAAATTTGGACTTAAAGAAAGTGTTTAACAAAATCAGTCATAAAAATAAATACTAATTATAACCGACAACTTGTCTTAGGAAGAAATAAAGTTGCTTAACTGGATCAAGGCATTTCTTATTGATTGCAAACAATTTGTAGGTATTGATAAAATAGGTCTGAAATATGTCAAGTTGAGTCGGGTGTCCCACAAGGTTCGGTGCTTGGACCCTTGTTGTTTTTGTTATACATTAATGACCTCATAGTTATTGTATTATATTATTATATACACCAAAGTCAAATATATTACAGATCAGATTAGGTTGAACGAGTATTTGTATAAAATGGACGACTGGTACACAAATTTGCAAATGTCGCCAATTACAAAAAAACAAAAAAAAAGCTATGCATGACCATAGCTCACAAGCGTCAGCCGTTAGGGTTTAACTACAGATTGCAGGGGGTTACTTCGACGAGGGTCATTAAATATAAGTACCTTGGAGTCACTCTGACTTCGGACATAAAATGGACAAAACACATAGCGCTGGTGGTAAAGCCAACGAGTGATTATAATTTATTCGACGAACGCTCAAACATGCTTCGCAGGAAGCTAAGCTGTTCGCATACACACACGATGTTAGTGGGCCCAATAATAGAATAGGCGTGCAAAATCTCAAATCCATATGTGAAGAAAGAGGAGGAGGAATAAACTTTATTATGGCGAGCCTACAGCGTCGGGCATTGCGTTTTATTTACTCTCGGCAGCAAAGACTAGAACCAGTTTCTCCCCTTTATGGCAGAGGCAATTTACCGTTGCTCCAACTTCGCAGGAAACAGAAAAGATTGAGACTTTTTTTGTAGTATTATCAACAACTTGGTCCTCGTGAAAATGCATCAGTGTATAATTGAAGTCATGTCGCGATTAACCCGGAATAGGCACGGGAAGCATCTAAAGAGAGAAGGTTTAGTAAAAAATGTTTTAGATACTCTTTTTTTTTTTTTGCAGGGTGCGCGGGATTGATTTGAAAGTGTTGTGGGTGTTTGTAACCGGGAGGAGTTCACATCCCTGATTTTCAGCGCTTGATAGCGGCACCAGCGGTGTGCTGTTGTGTTGCAATATATATATTGCACATGTAAAAATAAACTGTGGGTTGTGTGTACGTTTATGCACAGCCTAGAACTTGGTCTGCCTCAACGGGCGACGAGTCTCCAGCTGTAGATGAGAAATTTAGCCAGTGCAGTACAACCACTAGCCTGGATCTTGAACGTGCATCACGCAGTAGTGATACACGACCGCATGCCGGTCACACTGCTCATCCAGATCGAAACCGGCCCCTAGGGGTGGGGATTGAACCCAGGATTCTGGGTTCTGCAACGCGAGCTTTCGCTCCACGTGCCTCCAAGCTGGTGTGCGCTAATCCGACCCCCCCCCCCTCCTCCTCCCTTATAGCACATGTTTAACTTATGAGTTGTGCTTGTTTCGGATCAGGGCAGCGCAGACTGTGTTTGACTATGTCTGGAACTGCTTGTTGGGCTGTTTTATATTATCCTTGTCCTGGAAGGGACTCGATAGTATGTTCAAATAAATAAATAAAAGAAATATTCCGGCCCCTTGGCAATAGCGCTTGGAGATCTTTGCTCTAAGTGATGACATTCAGGAGTTGTGTTACTTCCTTTGCTCTTGAGTCATGTTGAGATCATCTTTTCTATTGGGAGCTTTAACCGGCGCTTTTGCCAGCCACCTTATCACGCGCTATTTTTTCTCGCATCGTTCCTGTCGCCGCGTGCTGTCAGCAGCTGGTACTGACTTAAAGGGGAGGAACATCGAGGCACCCCAGTGTCCTGGATATGCCCCGTTCACCCGCGAGCTGACAGTGCGCTGAAAGCTACGAACTCGCTGAACCAGTCACGGGTCGAACATCCGCCACGTGATCACGCTCTCGCCCGCACCCAGACGCAGGCAGTGGTGTCAGCTGATGAAAGCGAAGCGGCTGATTGGTCCCACGTGCGCGTACGAGCTCGCATGGGTCGTGAACGGAACACAGGTCTGAACAACACACACGATATGGGTAGTATTCATTGGCGGCCATAGTTGAGTTAGACGCTGCTAAGCGCGAGCTTACTATAAGCTTCCGCAACGCTTCCTCGGCGTACATTCTCCAAAAGTGTTCCAAAATGCGTCTTTGGCTGCATCGGAACGGGAACGGGAGCAAGGGCACGCTAATCAAGGCGCAGCACAGAGAACACGCGGGGCACGCGCGATGAGGGGGTCGCGGTCGTGGAGAAACAAAAGCACGCGGTTGGCGGGTAAACAGACGCGCTGGCACGCCGTAGTACCGAAACTCTCGATGTAAGCCCGGCACAATGAATCGAACAGCCTCGTGCTACACGTGTGGCAAGCAACCACTGCGTGTACTCTCCATGAGAGCGTTTGGAAAGAGGGGGAGGGGGGGGGCGGCTTGACGCTCGTCAGTGTACTGGGGTGGTGGGACCTTGAGGGTCACGTCGCTCGAGGAAAGTGGGGACGGCGACAAGACGTATCGCATCCTGTGCGTAGACTGCCTCCGGGGTTCACTCTGCTCATTAAAGAGAACCCGACCCCGGGGCGACTTGTTTCCCCACCACTCCGTATACCCGCATGCTTGCCATACGGTGTCGCGGTTGGCTCGGCTCGGCTCGGCTATCTTCCTCGTGCCGCCAGGTTGTGGATAGCCAGACTCCGGGCGGGTGACCGAAAAAAAGAATTAATAACCGGTTCTTTAGGCGATGTAACGAGGCACCATTTATTAATGAAGCCACCCTTCTACCGAAGGAAAAAATGTGAAGAAACAAAGAAAAGCGGAGATATGAATGTGCGGGAATTTGTGCGTGCACGTGTATGTGCGTGCTTGGGTGCCCTCGTATGAGCGAACGGGGCACATGGTTCCGACGTATTATTAAGTGCTGCTGCGTTGTTTCGTTTTGGTTCGTGTATGGTGTCGTGTTGCGCTCTTATTGTTTTGTTTTTCGTTGTTGTTGTCGTGTTGCGAAGTTGCTCTTCCTGCGTCGCTTTTTGTTACTGTTTTTGCGGGCAGCAATTACTGGATCTCCTCTGTCGCTCTGTCTCGGTGTATGTGCGTGCGCGGTTTGTTTGCCATTCGTGCCTTGCGAGAGAAAAAAAAATTGAGCAGGGGGATTTAGAGGGGAGGGCGATGGAAGGGCGGGTTATCAAGATTGATAAGACTGGCTCTATTGGTTCGTTGGTGGTCATATATTTTTCTCTACCTTTTTTTTGTTTTTTGCTTTACGTCCGCCGTAGTTGCGTGCATTCTAAACGTGCATACGTTCGATGATTTATCGAAGACGGAGCAGTTTGATGCTCTTTTGCGGCGAGCCGAATTAATTGCGGGGTCGCGAGGACCTCCAGTTTTTGATTCATGGTCCCGTGCGTAGATATTCTTCTACAAACTTTCGTTGCCTGTTTACGTTTTACTTTACTTGCCTTCCCCGTGAAATTTTTCTTTTCTTTTTCTTCTCGTGCCTTTATACATTTGTCACACTAAAGGCTACAGGCTAGGTAATACGCGCATTATAACCTGTCAAGAGTAATCTCATAAAGGAGGCGCCATCTTAACTGTATCTTTCAATCACAGTTTTGACTTCCGATATTGATTACCACAAGCCCGTGCTTGAGGATCGTGCAACCGATCTCGTCCCCATCTCGAACTTCTCCCGAGTGCACGAGAACACGTTCTCTCGGTAGTCACGGACGGCAAACGCGGAAGTTCTTCACGCGCGCTCACGATGTATAGAATAGCGCTAAAGCGGTGTGCAGTCATGCTCTATTTCTAACGAAACGAAGTGTAATCAAATTTGTTTGTTATCGAGCGTGCACCAGCGACACAGATGGCAAGCCCGATTCGACGTGAAGCGTCGAAATACGATCCCTTAATCGGCACAATGCCAAAGAGACACACGCCGAGCATGTAAGGCCGGTCGCACACAGTAGCAAGCTACCAGTGCCGATGCAGCTCCTATCGCCTGATGTGGTGCTGAGTGCATCGCTACATCAGGGAGCTTTGTGGCGTGCTCACCACCGCGGAGCAGCGCTTGGAATAAGATGAAAGGCTCGTCTGCACAGTCGCGAGGACTGCAGCTGCGCTGCGTCGTGCAGCACAGCGTCTCCCCATTGGCTCGTCGTACGGGTCGCTACAGCAACAGCTCGACGCAATCAGTCTTAACGCAGTCGAACGCAACCGTGTGAGTGAACCTTAACTTCGTGTCTATCTGATGTTGCACTTCCACTTTAACAGAACGTTCGCTCTGTTAAAGCGGAAAGAGGTGGGAGGAGCTTTCACTTCACTCTACATGTCACCGACTCTACATATATTTTAAGACATACAGGAGTAAATCTGAGTGATGCTGCGCGAGAGCCAGACGTTGTATACGCTTGTTCAGGTGAATATTGATTATAAGTCAGATCAGGTACTGTTATACTCCTGGACTGCCATCCGTACGCGTGAGATTTCGAAACAAAGAGGTCCTTCACTTCGGTTCTGTGCCTGTGGTGCTGGCACGTCTTGCAGTGTCATGCGCCGCACTCTCGCCTCCTCATTGTTACATTCTGGAACCAATATCACTCGAGTCTCCGAATAGGTTTCCGGAGTACCGATACCAATACCACCCGAAGACAAGGCCCGCGCTTCGGCGTGTTTGCCGCTCGGGGCGGGTCAGGGGGCCCACTAACGATGACGTCATGTGCAGGCCTTGTCCTCTAGGTGGTATTGCTCGATCCCGGTGTTTGGCGATACAAAAACCTTCATGTGACTAGCTACGGGCTGACTTGTGTCCTGTCGCCCTTTTGTCCTTGCAGCAGAGCGGCAACGTGTTGAGCTCGTAACGAGACGCTCAAGCTGAACGGCAGCTCAGCCATCTCCAAGGTGGCCAGTATCGTGTTCGGGAACCTGACCCTGACGGCGGTGGCCGCGGCTTCGACGCCGCAGCACAGCGTCGCCTTCCTGGGCACCGACACCGGACGCCTGAAAAAGTGAGTCCTTTCGTTCCCGTGCACGATCTCGCTTTCGGAACCCCGAGCCTGTCGCGACCGGCAAGAAGCGGCGTCATCCGCAGTGCGCCGACGCTGTGAAAAGGGACCGTAGCGCCTCAGCCGCACTGCTCATGACAAGAGACTGTCTGGGGACATCTTTGAAGCATGCAGGACACAACCATGCTTCGAACACGCCTTGAGCCATGTCTGCAGCAAAGGCTACCGTGCCTTTTGTATGAGGTATGATAAGTGTGAACGCGGTTTTAGACATACGGCTCGATAAAATTCGACGCAAGAACCATCCCATTCAGTGCCAAAAAGGGTGATTGGAAGCTTCCTCTCCTCCGCGCTACGTTTGCTTCAGATGATGAGGGTTATTTTTTATTACCATTTGCGGCAACCTATAGATTAATCTTGGGAAACATAATAACGCGAATGAACTCGCGTGCACGTTAATCTCAACATTGTAGGCGTTACAAAAAACAAAACAAAACGTTCTTTGTTAATTGCAAATAAAAAGACCGCGTTACTGACCTACCTTAGCTGAAAATAAAAGGAACGCGTTACTGTTACGGATAAAAAAGTAACGCACATCACTTTTGCGTTACAGTTTGGGTGGCGTCTATCCACCCTGCCTGCCGTTGACGGCGACGGCGTTCTTCGACGCTGGGACAAAGAGCGTGGGCGTTGGGGTTTTCTAAGAGGGAGTGTTTGCGTGGGAGTAAAGAGGCAGAATTCTTAAGGTATATGTCTGGGATAAGTGCAAGAATAGACCTCTCCGGAAAATCCCACAGTGCATCTTGTCCATCCCTCATTCCACCGCGCGGCGCGGGAATTATGGGGCCGTTCGGATGTATACGCTGGGGCCGGCTCATACGCGCGCCGGATATCCTGGAAGTGGCTCCATTCCCCCTCTCTTACCACTACGAATTCAAAGCACGAAGAAAACTGGAGCTGATACATCACAAAACCGATACGCACCCAGTTTTGTTAGCGCCCTACGCTTCTCTGCTTATGAAATTGCAAAAAGCTAAACGAACATGATCCGCTCCTTCCGTGTTTTGGGTACTCCTTCACGCGGCGTATATCAGATTGCCTTAGTGCGTCGAACAGACAATGGGAGGCGCTGCGTATTTCCGGAATGGTCTATCAGTGACGGAAGTGCTGCGCCATTGGCGCCAAATTGGGCCATGAACGAAAAGTCTGCTACTTGTTGCGCGAAAGTGCCACTCTTTGCTAAGAATGGCGCCATACCTGCGCCAAAATGGGCACAGCAAAACGTTGCCAAATTGTTGGATGGCTGCTAGCCTGATAAGACAGAACCAGGGTCTTGTACTCCCGATGAGATCACTTGATTATCGTGTCTGCCGTATGCCTCCGCACCGCCTCTCACCCCCAGGGCGCGCGCGAATAGCTTCACCGCTTTGCACCGGAGCGCTAGGTGCAGCGGCCCACATGGGTGAGCGCCTGGGTTTAGCGCGACAGGCTCATAGTAATTATGCTCAGTACTATTCCACGGCTATTTTTTGTCTTGGTGATATACTGATTTTTAATATTCAAATTTGCGCCGAGAAAAACAAATGCGGTTCTGTATTTGAATAAATGGCAGTCAAAGTTGTTCCGGGTACGCAGCTGTCGATCGAAAGAACAGCGAACTTTGACTTCACTCTGGTCCCAACGCCGCTAAGGAACAGTGTCACGTGCTCAAGTGTAGGTTGTCATAATATTTGATGATGGTTGTTTTGGCGGTTGAGTTTCATAGGTTCATAAAACTTGGGAAGCGCATTTTTGTTGATAGACGAGCTGGTTTTTGCAGGCATTTTACGGGACTTAGATATGCAGGTTAAATAAATACCGACTGTAAAAAGTGCAAGGGGAGAGAAGCTTTATTTCAGCTGAAGTGTTGCGCTATGGTAATTTTTCATCATTTTTTTAGTACCCATTGTAAAGGGATCCTCCTCTGACTAGAGCCTTAATTCTAAAAATAATGCACTGTGTTCCTTTGGCGCCTAATCTATTCGTATTACGAAATGTAATAAGTCATATGCTCCAATCTTAAAGAGGAACCGTCAGTCATCATCAAAGATAAACTCATTTAGCGATGCAATCACTTTTTTCATTTTCAAGTGATGTGCTCACAGATGTTGGCATCTGCTCCAAAAGCATCATCAGTAACTGCTCCAAACCAATGCTTCGCCTGCCGCAGAACCTGCTGCAAAATGTCAAATGCCGCTTCCATCACTGGTCTATTCCCGTGACTCGGCGCCTGGAAACACACAACAATTTAAAGTGTAATTTTTTTAATTTTTTTAAGTCTTGGGACGATGCAGCGACTAACGTAAGTTACGTTACCCGTTACTCGAAATATGTAAAGTACGCCACCAGTTAACTGTTTTTAAAGCGCAACGAGTACGTTACTACGTTAACGGCAACGTAACGGCTCGTTACCGCCAACACTGGATGCCTTGTGTAGCTCCCTGTGAGATTCCATTGGCCGGAGAAACGCACGGGCACCTAGCGCCATCTAGCGACCGTTTGGAGGACGCCCAGCTTTCCCGCGCCGACCGGCTTTGCACAGCCCCGGGAGCAGTTGGGACCAACGCGGCGACGGGGAAATCGAAGCGGAGCAAATCCACGAGCAGTAACTGACGAACGTGCAGGTAGCATCTTCTTCACTCGCATCGTCGGTAATCGTCGGGGATGAGGCAATTCCTCGGAGGCTGCTACGTCGGCAATCTGGCAGATCGTTCGGATGAGATTACCTTATTAATCAGAGCGCCACTTGAGCGCAGCAATGCGGGCTGGGCCGATTGGAGCGTGTGTTGCCCTCTTTTAGCGTGGGTATCCCATATGTAACCCTTGTCTCAGCAGCATTCATTCCGTAATTATTCGAGGTTCTTCGAACTCACGTGCTCATTACGTGCGCTTGCGTTCTCCTCGCTCGTTGGTAGGACCTTGTGTCGCCAGAAGGCGCATTTTTCTGTATAAAGGGCATCTCTTATATGCGTACATTCGTTTCAGTCTTGAGTGATGCGCTTATTCGTTGCAAGTTTCTTCCGTCTCCTTGTGTACACACAAAGTCTCATTCACATGCTGCGATTTTAACTGCGAGTTTGCAGTTGCGACGTCGCTCGTACAGCAAAAACAAACATAACACGGCGAAGACACTTTGCTTACGTGTAGGGATGCGAAAGCATTTTAGTCCCGCAGGTGAAATGTTTTGCGAGGTAATGTTTCTACACGTATTAAAGTATGTTTCTGCCGGTATAGTATTCGGTGTGTGTGTTTGCGTATCCGTTGGCGCTGCTTCCACGGCTGTGGCGTATTTGCGTGAGCGGCCACGTTTGCCCGCGGAAGCCGCCGTAGGTGTAGACGCTGTTGCCGATGTCGAGGCCGTAGATGCAGGCGCGGTCGCCTCACAGCCCATCACACGAGAGCACGCGACGAGCGCAGATGAAGTCCGAAGCGCAACTGACGCGCCGGAGGCAGCGCGCCGCGTCTTCCTTTTGCGCATGGCGCCCTGGCGGTGACGCCACGCTCCCCCACTGCGCAGGCGCGGTGCCCCCGCCGGCTTCACGGCTTCCGCGACGAAGCATCTGCGTTGCTGCGCTTTTCTTTGTGTTTTATTTCTGAGGCGCGTCCGCTTTGACCTTGAGCGGCGCGTGCTTGATGACGTATTTTTTATGGCCATCTTTCGGGCACAACGCCGACGCCGCCTTTCGCGTAATGGGACACATATGGCTTTCGCCTTAAATAAGTTTTAAAAAAAAGTGTGGGTGCTGCGGTGCTCAACTTCGCATCTGCGAAATCGCAAGCAGAATTGCACCATGTAAATCATTCTTTATCGCCGCGCTCACACACTGCTCGTACAAAAGAGAAAAAACACAAGAAAACAGTCTGCATACACTGAGGCGTATTTCTTTCTTGTATGACGGTCACATTGGTCACACAAAAACTGTCTGCGGACAAGTTCGAAGCATGTGTGAAGCCAACGTGCTTGGAACATGCATGATGCGTGTCCGGCAGATTTCTTGTATTTCATTACATGAATGTGGTTTCTTTTTTCGGGGCCATGTTGCGCATCATAGTTTAAAACGCATGACTTCGCATAAATGCTCGTGCTCTCTCACTTTCCTCTCTCTCTCTCTCTCGATCCCTCACTCTCTCTCTCTCTCTTTGTTTGTTTGTTTACTTGCTTGCTTTTGTTCCAATCTCTTTTCCGTGTCGCGCGAGCTATAGCAATGTGCCGGTCGCTTTGAGTTGCAACCGAAAACTCCGCGTAATCTATTACAATTCGAGGCCATTGTATGTACGGCGCTCGCTCTAGGGACATCCGCAGCTGCATGCATGCCTCGCCTACGGATTGAGCCCGGCTTTTTGTCCACGTGCGACATCGATTCCCGCGAAACAAAGGCACCCGAGCGGACAGCCCAAACGCACCAGGTCGCTACGCAAGTGCGTCGCCATTCGTATACGACTCCCGTTTATTTGTTCCAACCTTTTCTCTTTTTTTTTCGGAATTCAGATTTTTTTTTCCATTTTTTTAGGGAGGATTTTGTTCCGCGCAACGAAGCACCGTGGAACGCGAGACGGCGTCGGGCCGTTGGCTAATGCGGCCTCGTAATCTGTCATCCGGAATCCAATTCCGGCCGGTGTGTTTATTTTCCCGAACGTCGCCGGGGTTGGCGCAGAAGAGAGAAGGCTGCTTCGCGCTTGTCCTTGCCGCCGGGGAAAGGGACGGTCGCTTCGGATTGATTCGAATCGCGGACCGTGATCGTGCTTGGGCTTCCCAAAACGGTCTTCCGACTCAAATTGGATGTCTCTCCCCCGTGCCTGCGCCGCTCGCTTCCTTCTCTCTCTCTCTCTCTCTCTCTCTCTCCCCCCGCGGTGGAACCAACTTTTTCTCCTTTTTTTTGATTTCTTTCCTCGTACGCCTCGCCCTCAGTTCCACAACATCGCCCGTGAAATGGTCCGCGAGAAAGGAGCTCGTGTAACCGGCTAAAAGCAGCGGCAAAGCACCCGACACTGCCGCTGACGCTGTTTGCTGCAAAAACTTGCACTTTTTTTTTTTCATTTTAAGGATACAAAATCAGTAGGAAGAATCAGAAGAAAAAAAAAGAGATACTGAAATACTCCAGGCTAGCATTCGTAGCCCGCTGGCTAAATTTCTCATCCACAGTCGGTAACAATGTACTCGTGTTCAGGCAGACTAATCTAAGGACTAATTTGTTCGTTTTACACAGTCAAACAACACTGTCACCACCAACCGGAAGTCACGCCGAAGTTGGAGAGCGTGAACGATTAGTTAGCCTTCGAAGTGAGACCACTTGAATCTCGCTGTAAACTCGATGCCACATCAAGAAAAAAAAAAGGAAGTTTTGTGCATAGTTTATTACACGCTACGCGAAGTTGTTCTTAGTAGAGGATTTGTTTGTCGGGGGAAGAAACGATGTTTTTTGGCATTTTAAACCTGTACGTCTTGATAACATAACACATATCTAATCGAAAATTCACCTACACTTAATTCACTACATAAAAAGGGGAAATTAGTAAACTTCTGCGAGGAGACCGACTTTCTTTTTTATTACGGTTCCGCAGGTGGATACGAGTGTAGATGCTTCCCACCTATCGTACAGTAGCGAGTGCACGAGCGCACGCGTGTGCGACACACGTCCAGATCGAAACTGACAAGAAGCGAACACAGGATCCCCGGGTTCTGCGTCGCAAAGCTTTCGCGCCACCTACTCGGAGCATGCGGTGCGCTAACCAACTCGGAAAAGCTACAGCGGCTTTCTGCCCCTGGCTTGTCCGTGACGTCATCGCCACCGTGCTGGTGGTCATTCCTACTACTGTGTTCTTGCCGAGGAGAACAAGTTTGGTGGCGCGAAATAAATGCTGAAGAAGGCCCGGCAGCAAGACTAGCACGGTGGCAGCTGCATGGCGTCAGTGCAAGCCATGTATCCAAACAGGTGCACCAACAACCCTGGTGTAGCGCGCGTAGTGTCCCACATGGTTCAATGAATCAATGTCAACATTCTCAGAAGAAAAAAAGAGATAAAAGAAGAAAGGACTGAAAACTTGAGTGGGAACTAGAGAAGGTAGCTACGAAGAAACCAAGAGAAGTAACAAGCACCGCAGAGCGTTTATTATTATTATTATTATTATTATTATTATTATTATTATTATTATTTGTAGAGAGGCAGCGCACTCGCGATTCATACGCCAGTGACAACGTTGGCTACTGACAACGCACAGTCCGGTTCAGGCTCTTTATACGGAGCGGTAGCTTCCATCTCGTTCTCGAAGTTCGCCTTCACCGGTGCTGTTCTCCCATCTCTGTCTAGTCTAGACCATTTCCCGTTTTCTTTTTCTTCTTTTCTTCTTTTCTTTTTTTCGTTTCTGGAACTTGTCAGCGAAGACGACAGGAAGACTCGGAGGGGACCCTGGTCTGGTTCCTTCGCCCCTTTCTCGAAAAGTTCCTCCTGCGCTGACAGGCGACAGTTGCCTGGCCTGTCTTCTATCCCGTTCCCTTTCACAAACGGTCACAGTTCTCCTGTTTGGTTATCTCATGACAGCTCCTTTTCCTCGGTACGCACTACGTGCCCCTGCGTTGCCTTGCTGCCTAAAACAACAACTAACAAAACAAAAAAAAAAGTAATGAAGCGGCATTGGAAGGTTTGTGTTATGAAGAGACGGTCTATCGTTATACATTTATTCTGGTGTCACAAATAGCCGGTGGTCATATATTATACTACCCCTCGAATACTACCCCATGACGAGCGTATCCGCGCTATAATTATATCGCGAAGCAGCCTATCGCTCTTTTCCTCAAAACAAACGCGGGGCGTCATTTTTTTTTGTTTTATTTGCGTCCTGTTGTAGTATACGAGTTACCGCTTGGACTATGTATTATACACTGCCGTAATTAAGCCTACGGTCGCAGCTTGAGCGAGCAAAGTTGTCCATTCTACTGAACCGTTCAAATTAGTAGCACCACAATTGCTCGATAGGTGTGTCTGCACGATTAGGAAATCGGTACACACTCGGTTTTATTGGTGGTTTCAGGTTTTATGTTCTCACATACAGTATAGGCGATGATGATGATGATGATTTGCGGCTGTTCCCTTTGAAACGGGCGGTCCCATGGTGTTTGGGACCTAGCCTGCGGGGTTTACGAGACCCCTATTCTTCACCCACGTCCACCAATGTTCTTCTCTTGGTTGAGCCGGTTGCAATCCGGCGCACGAGAGACCCTCATAATTCTTTCTTGATTTGTTTAAGTTTCGATGGTGTGAACGTAAGAACTGACTAGTATAAAGCGGCTACCCATAAGCGCCTCGATTAGATTTCCACCATCAAAAGGCTTCGGAGCCAAACTCGTGCCAAGAGATTGATTGCAGAATACTCAGAAATGAACGCTACGCAGGCGTTGTACCTGTAATTGACGTCCGGACGTCCTACAGCATCCTCCGCTCGGTATAGTGTCTTGAGTTCTTACTTCGTCAACTTCAAGAAGGCCGCCATTTGTCTGGCACATATGCCATGGGGGAAGGGAGAGGAGGAAGGATGAGACATGGCTCTCTGTCAGGCTGCAAGAGACTCACGTGCATCAGACCCCCGATCCAAACCCCACGCGACGTCGGCTGACGCTACCGCCCCTGGCGCGAGGAGGGGGAGTCAGCCGAAGGACCGGCGTTGCCCGTCTTGGCAGCTCGCTGCAGCCTCCCGACTTTCTTCTCGTGTTTGATGAGAGCGGAGATTAACGCCGCAGGGCTCACCGACCGCGCAGCCGTCCTCCGCGACTTCTCCACTGGTTGACGCATCGAGAAAGGCGGAGCGCGTCTTTTTTAAAAGGAGTCCCGCGTTCGCGTGATGGATCTGGGCAGGGCGCGCCACGATGCAGCGGTCTCGTCAGGCCGCGCTATTATATGCCCGGGCCGTTCGCGTGGCTTCCAGCCCCCGGGTAATGAGCGGGAACCGTTCCCCTTGTTCCAGTCGAGGAGCCGCAACCCCGGAGCCCTCGTGGCGAGGCTGGCTTCAACCGATACCACATAGAAGTCAAGGCCTGCGCATTTCCCAACCCCTTACGTCATCTCCTGTGGATCCAGGCAGCACAGCCTATAGCTCGCGTCAACGTCGCCGCCAGCGAGGAGTTTGCAGCGTCTCTCAACGAACGCGGCGCCATCACGCAGCGACGCCAGATGCACGCGTCAACCACTTTGCGGTGTACTTTCGTCAAGCTTCAGCGTGTTTTTTGCCGCTTGGATCGGGTCGGGAATTATACTAATGATGACGTCATTCGAAGGCCTTGTCTTCTAGGTGGTACTGCTTCAGTACTCCTCCTACCCCCGCTCACTTTTGTTTTTCTTCTTAAATGTATGCTCTCGCGTACCTTAGAGGGAGCTCCGGTTGCTGCGTCGCTTTACCGCGAATGCAACATAGACGTTAGCCGTGACAACGGGGCTCGATTCACTCCGAACCGCGTCACGGAGCACGAGCTATCGCAGCCGTTTCGGCTGTCTGAGCAGCGAAGTATCGCACAATCAGAGTCTCAATTAGCTCCCCACCTCTGTTTCTGCGCGTTTCAGTATGTAGCGCGGGCGTAACGTACAGATATATGCGGTGTTCTTGAAGAAAGCATTACATTCATCGCGGGCGCACTGCGGGCGCAGTCGACACTACGAGCCGATAAGACCAACCAAGCAGCGTCAAAAACGCAACATCAGATTGTTCGTTATGTTTCTTAACTCGTTTTGTCATAGTCATGCCAATCATGTACAGGCAAGGCTCAGTGACTCGCGCTTTTAGTGTGTGTGTTTGTGGTTGCATGTGTCCGTGCCTTCGATCGCGCTCGGACATACGATGTTCTCGGTTCTCTCTCTCTCTCTCTCTCTTTGGGGCAATTGCTGTATCTACGGATTTAAACGAGATATACTGTACGTGTTCGCGTTGAATGCCTCGGGAGTGGAATTAAAGTTTGCACTTGTTCTGTCCCCACCAGGTGTTCCTGACGAATCAGGGTCGAGCGGAAGAGTTCGAAGAGGTCGTCATCGATTCCGGCAAGTCCATCCTGGCCGACATGGAGGTGGACACGACCGGACACTACGTCTACGTGGCGTCTCCTTACAAGGTCAGTGGCTCTTTCTGACCTGCTGTGTAGCATTCAGGCCCGCCAGCTCTGTCCCAAGCTGGGGAAGAAAACGCCAATAAACAAACAAACAGTGCATTGAACTTTCACCGTACACCTTTATGCAAGATATGCGCCATCGACATTACACAACGCGGAAGCGAAACTTTCGAACAACCGGCACCACTCCCCGAAAACGCTCAATCCACGGCGTCGTCGTCCCCGCCGTCCGAATCCCCCGTCGCCGCTTCGATTCGTCATTTCGTCGTGTTATATATATATATATATATATATATATATATATATATATATATATATATATATATATATATATATATATATACACACACACACGCGCGCACATACATACGCATGTACATACATACATACAGATACATAACTGCATACAGAGACAGACAGACAGGCGACCGCGAATCGCCGCGGTGGCAACGCCTCGGCAACGACCTCCAAGTCGATCACGACCGCTGCGAGCAAACAAGCGAGCGAGTCGATGGAAAGACACGGCGGCACGAGGCGCTCCGTCGAATTTCCGCCTCTGCCCACGCACACGCGCGGCGCCGTCGCAACAAGCGGCAGCGCCGATTGCGAAGAGGGGATTGATCTCCCCCCTCCGCTGCAGCGCGAAGCCCCACGCTGGTGCCCTGGGCGTCGCTCGCTGGCTTCCATCAAAGGGCCTGCCCAGACGGATGGACGGGGAAGGAAGTCGCCACAGTGATAGATCGACTGCGAAGAGCGGGCCGTGTCATTCAACCCCGGACGGGTCTCGAAGGGCTTTGGCGAGGCCGACGGTGTATTCGGGGGCCCGAGGAGGCGGCTCTGCCTTATGCCAGTGCGGCCTTCTTTGTCGGATCGGTCAGCTGCGGGCGTGGACCTATCGGTTCGGGAGATCCCCGACCGATCGTACGGTTCCCCTGTTTCTTTGTTGCGCAGTGCCGACTCCTCGTGCCTGGTCGAAAACGTAAACTCTGCGGGCGTAGGAGGGGGCTCCGTGCTTGTAGTGCATTTGCGCTGCCCGTCAACAGCAGAGCGATATGCAGAGTTTGAAAACGGGCTCGGCTTGCTTAAAAACTCAAACGTCGAATTTAGATTTAAAAAAAAAGAAATCTGGAAATAGAAACGCATTTTTAGTCTGGACTCACTGATCAAGACAAATGGAAATAATTAATGTCAACGCTAAAGCACAATAAAAAAAAAAAAGAGTAGCCGGAAAACGGAAGCGAAGTACGCTTGACAACAACCGCGAATGAAACGTTTTATAGCTTGTGCTTTCCAAACCCATCTTGCTCTTATTTTCTGTTCCAAAAATGACACATTTACCGCTGGTACACGTACATAGGTCAGTCGAGTGTAGTACGTCAGTATAATATTAATATAGTAATATATAATGTATTATGTCCCTTGTGTATTTATCCTACCTCCGTCCTCCGAGGCAGATATATATAAAAAGGAAATAACTCCGGTGCATCCTCAGTGTTCCTTGTTTGTTTTCTTTTGTCTTTTCTTTTTTTCATATGTCGCGCTGGTTGTGGGCTATTCATCGAATTACCGCGTGCACTACCTTTTCACTCTATAAGTTACATAATATTCATTTTACGCTGCTCGGAAGGTACCCGGATCCCCCACTTGCCGGCTAGAATCGGAAAGCTTCCCGTTAATAAACGGACCAAATTCGCCGAACAGGAGAAACCGCGCGCCCGTACGGGCGCACTTCTCGAATTCCCTTCCAGCCGCCGCTCTGGTCGCGGCAGGTGACAGCCGTTAATTTCAGTTTGTACCGGCGCACCCGATGCCGGAAGCAAGCTTGCTCGGTCGTCCCGACAGCGGCAAAGCGCTCAGGACAACGAGACCGTCGGCTGTAAATGAAGACGGGCACCATTGGCGCCGACGCTTGATGCTCGGCGATAAGTCTCGGCCGACATCTCGCAGCAAAAGCGCAGCGCGCTCGAGCCGCGCTGCGTTCCTTCGACTCGGAGAAAAGCAGCGGACGATGCGGAAAAACAAATAAAAATAAATAAATAATAAGACCGAAGACGCAACTGAGGCCCGGCTGGCACGGCTCTTCCTCGCATGGCTCCGGTGCCGCGGCTGGTGGATCAGTGGCTGTCCCTTTGTTTAGCCTCGCTCAATCGGCAACGGTCCGCATTCGCCTGTTCGCGTAAGCCCCGGATTGATGGGATGGGCGTGTGGCGGTTTATTTTTTATTTTTTTCCCCTAAGGCCTTTGTGTCGTTATTTTGCTATCCTCCGTTGCTCATATCTTTTGCCGGTGGCGGTATCTTGGTCCCTCCTCGCGTTCGGCTGTTGTCGCCCTTCTTTACGGAGAGTTCTTCCGGCCCTATTTGTTTCGGGCCCACATTTACAGGCAGTTTCTTGTTTCCGCCGGCCTCGGTGCCGACATGCAAAGGGACGCGTTCAACGTCGCTCTCCGCGGCCGCCGCCGCCCAATCTTTACCGTCCCTTCCTCGCCCACTATTTGCACACCGCCGTCTTCTCAGTATCTCGCGGAATGGATAGCCGGGCGCAAATTACTTTCCGCGTGGCACTCGTGTGTGCTTTTCGAGCGGACCGGGCGGTGATACGCGGTTCTTCAAAAGCCCCTTTGTCGGGAATGGTCGGAATGCGGTCCTTTCATCCCCTGGGAACGGTTGTCCACACTGGCAGCTGCTGCGCTATACGACAGTTCTTCTGCTTGTTTCATTTGCGCGGTTGCTAAGCGATCTCATTTTTAATGCAATTCATTATTCTCGTAATTTCAGGAATGCCGCGATGTAAACGCCTTGTCACGTCGTTCACGTCTGCCACATCTTCCGTTGTCTCCCGCGTTGTCCACCCCCCCCCCCCCCACACACACACACATATACACCACCACCCACCCACCCACACACCAATGTGTGCAGGGTGTACAGAATGAGCGTTCTGCAATGCGTAATTTATTTTAAAAAAGAAGCCGCTGTAATTTTTTTTTTTGGGTGGGACACTTTGTGTATTACAGTTACTGACAGCCACAGAAACGTGGGGCGTGGCTTCTCACGCTTGTTTCTTCGTGATTGGTTTGTTCGGCTCAATCGACATTCACACTGTCTGCGGAGGAGCTATAACAAGATGCCGGGAAACACGCCCTGCCTTTCCCTATAGCTGTAACCGAGTCCTCCTTCTCACCAAAGTCCGAACGCCGCCGCCGACTCTGCGATTCGACGGAGCCAATCAGGCTGGAAATACACGTGCGTGCGTATCCGTACGCTTGTGTTCACGCTGATGTTCGCGGCTGTTTCTACGTGCATGTAGGGCTGAGCGAGACTGTGTGCTTTCTCCGCAGGTGAGCCGCATCCGTGTGGACCGCTGCCAGCAGTACAACACGTGCGATCAGTGCCTGCAAGCCAGGAATCCTTACTGTGGCTGGTGCTCTCTCGAGAAAAGGTGCGTGCACTTGGCGACATTCTTTTTCACCGGCTTTCCCGTCGTCGCACCGTCTCGGAGACGACTCGGTCTTGCCTTTGAGAGGAAGCGCCGCTCTCGTTGGGCGTTCACACTCTTGCGACCTCTTAAAACTGGGTTCCTTGAAACCTCTTACAACGAGAGGACACACTGCCGCCATCTATTGGGTAGCAGTGTAAACTTGGCGGTCCGGCCATGGCCTCCGAGATCCCGAAGCGCGCCTTCGCGCGCGCGCTTCGGGATCTCGGAGGCCATGGTCCGGCATACTTTCTATTTCTCTCGCGCATTATCCTTTCTTTCTTGTCTCGAAAAACTTTTGTCAACGTTATAAACGAGCCTTTCTTATAGGTATTACGCACATTTGACCTCAGAAATCCCGCAAAACCTTCGCTATTGTGAAATGCAGTTCCAGGGTCACCGCATAGATGGCGCCAGCGTGCCAGTGTGTTCTCTCGTCCTAAGAAATATTAAGAGGTTTTAACAAGTCTCGTCTCTCTCGGTCGTACTCGGTTGCAAGAGTGTGAACGGGCCTTTACCGTCAGCGCGAGCGATTGCTCTCCCACTCGCACTTCGCGCACTCGAACATGGCTGAGCAGCACAGGTTACCGAGTGTCCCCGATCACCTCGTCGCTGTGTGAACGTCAAGTGCAACGTTGTGCATCAAAACTACAGTACTAAACAGCTTCGAGAAACAACGTGTTTGTGTGCTGCATTCTTTGAAGTGGCGCGGCGCCGCCGCGGGGCTTTGAAGATGCTCGCATTACGCGAGTGCTCGTTCGTAAAAATCTGCGGAGCAAAACTTTTAAGGCTGAGCCTTTGATAAAGCTACACGAAACTCGGGCCATATATAAGTATACCTCGAGGACGGCGCCTTTGCCAGCAAGCGTCTTCGCGGGAACGTCGACCGCATGCGTTCAGTTCTGAGCTCAGTTCTGTTCTGTTCAATCAGTTCTGACCGCGGCTTCCCTTTAACCAAAATAAACATTACTATTACTCGCGACAAAATGAAGGGCGAAAACGGATGTCGCGCGGCGGCCCCCATAGCAACAGCCGCGCGACATCCATTTTCGTCGCTCATGTGTTTGGGGAATTACGAGTCGTCGCTGATGTGCAGTACGCTCACGCTTGGCTGAAGAAATCGAAACGTGCGCACAGTGGCATGCACGAGGTGATTCAATCTTCAGTGTTGCTTCGGGGAATGTGCGCGTGCGGACTGTCCGATTGTCAATACTGTCAGGGATGAAACCCATCCTCGTTAATGATCAGACTGTGTGGGCTGGCTGGTTTGTCCACGTGACGTCACTGGACATCCTCCTTATGACGCCGGAAGCATTCACTAAAGCTCGAAATCTGTGGGGGCGACAAGTAACGACAAGACACTGGAAGCCTTCGACACCGAAGAAAGGGAAAGAGGTCTCCCACTCAGCCGCGCACGCTTGACGACAAGGCGCCAAAAGTCACCCGGCCCGACATTTCCATGAGAATAACGCCTCGCCGGGCTGGCCGACTCACCACAGCGGCACTTCGCCGCTGATGGCCGTTGGTCGGCCATTTGGCGAGGGGGCCCTCCTTCCTCCCCAACAAGACCGATCGGGCCGGCGAGCCGAACGCACGCAGCCGTGCCGAGGCGTCAGGGCGCCGAGGCTACAAATTCAGCACCGTCATTGTCCCCCCTTCGGGCGGCGGAGCGGCTCCCCGCGGGTGCCGCAGAATTTATGGGCCGAACCGCATCGGGATGGCCTCCCCGGTTATGGGGTTCTCTCGTTCCGGACGCAGAAACTTCTTTTCTCCCTTCCCATCTCGCACGCCCCTGCATCCGCGCCGGTGGCACAAGTTTACGAGGCCCCGCTGTTGCGAGTCCGGCTGAACGCCGGTGTGCGGCTGTTTGTTCGGGAGGCGAAGAGGAGGCGGCCGATTTTTAGAGACCGAGGGGTTCAGTATGCTGGACTCCGTTTCACCTTAAATCCGCGGTCACGCTCCTAGTTATACATCACACAAAGGACCATCTGTAGACACTGTCTGAGACCTTCCTTGTATGACGGTCAGATTGGTCATACAAAGTGTCATACAAAAACTGGCTGTGGACAAGTTCGAAGCACGCCTGCAGCAAACGTGCTTCCAACATGTATGTCCGCAGAAATTCTGTCATCATGCTCACGGTGAAAGCACGATGCGTAAACAAATATAAAAATAAATACGTACCGATCGAAAGGGTCACAGGGCTTTTCTAATAGGCGGCGTCAATGTGTTTTCTCGCCGAAAGCGGTTAATGGGAACGTAACGTACTCGAGCAGAGTCAATCGCAAAAGATTGTTGGTCCATCGGCGGTTACAAACGGATTAAAAAAAAAAAAAAAAAGAGAGGTGGGGATCGGATTGTCTGGGTCAGAGTCCAGGAGCTTTGTCAGTTGTAACATTGCCATCCTTTGTTTAGAGCTTTGTTTCACTATTAACTGGGACCTATACGGGGGAAGATGTAGGCGCGCGCACGCGAGCATGCAATGCGCGTATCTCGGATTGTCTGATCGCACGCACGGATAAACGGATCGACGAGGTGAACTCCCATAAGCTCATTTGTGGATTTTCGAAAAGTGTGCGTCTCTGAACTTTCGGTTTAAATCTCCCGAACCTATATGGTATTTTTGAATATTCGTGAGAGAGAGGGCGCTCGTTTCGACTCCTCACCATCTTTGCGAGTTTTAGTAAATCGTTTCTGTGCGTCCCCATAACGACGCCCGTGCGTCGTATCTTCGGTGGGTATTAGTAGATCTTTCCGATACCTTCGATAATGATACCCGATAACGACACGATACATCCGCAAAGGCATCGCCGAAGCATCCGGTATCGTTATCGGACGATCTACTCTAAAACTCTTTTATCGCGTATCGTTACCGGAGCAGGAAAAAGAAATTGAGTTTTAGCGAGTCGTTTCGACACTAACGGTTCGTTACCGAGCGCATCCGTTGGGGGCTTCGGAAGGCTCTTTCGTTTCAACCCCCTCCGGCCGCTGGAGTCGTCGCCGCAACGCAGCCAGCACCGTTCACGACTCGGGTAAAAGGAAGATGGCGGTCGGTTTAGCGACTTGACTTCGCCGGCCCAGTCAAATGGTAGGACAGCGGGAGGCGATTTGCCCTCCTGTTACCCTTTGCCTTTGGTTCTTGTTTTAAAGGTTGAACCAAATCATTTCGAGAACCGATCACAACGGTACGTGATCGTGAAGGTTGTATACACTACGCATGAAAGTACGTTTTCGTGATCTTCGGGCTAACCAGCTGCCGTGGCGACCGCGAGCAGGCGAAATAATTTTGTTCGACGGAACACAACGTTAATGGTCGTTCAAGTTCAAAATGACGGAGACACATTACCTATCTTTGCGGTCGTTTAGACACGGTTTACTCCATCTAGCTTCCAGGTCTTTAAATTCCAACCGATAAATGTTACCTCGGCCGTCTTGTTTACGTCAGCCTGACACCGTGTAACACGAGCCAGAGATTTGCATTCACGCTGCGGAATGTTTCGCACGTTTACTAGAAGAAGGCGCTGCCGGTCAAACGTAATCATTATTATCGCTTAGACGGTTGCGCCAGTTTTAAGATTTGCTAAGATGCGTTACATTTCACGTACGGTTTCACGGAACGGAGCAGCTACACCGTTCGTGATTTCGGAACCGTGTGCTCTAAAACGACTCGCTAAAACTCCCTAAAAAACGTTCTCCAACCTCCCATTTCCTTCTCCATCGGCTCGGTAAGTGTATTATGGGTAAACGTCATTAGGGAGTTTAGTAGATTGATGATGACTCCAATAACGATACCCGGTACTCCGCCGGCGCATTTGCGCATGCTTCGTATCGGTATCGGAGGGGTCGGGACGACCTACTAAAACTCTCTATTGACTCCCCCAGTCACCGACTCGGGGCTGACACCCAAGAAACCTAAACTGTATTCGCTTTCAGACCATGGCCGCCTTTGTGCGCCGCGCTGTGTCCGTGCCCCTATGCAGCCCGTGTCGTTACTGAGGGTTGCTGGGGAGGGTGCAGTGCAGCGTCTGTCACTGGGAGAGGAGAGCGTTTGGCGATGGGGCGCCAAGAGAGAGACGGCGGTGGGAACAGAGGCGACTCGGCGAGTCCCTGGAACTGAGAGCGCCACGAACGGACATTGTGGGGCCGGACGGGAGCTGGACTCGAGGGGGGCCTAATGTGCACCACCGGTTCTTTTATTTTTGTGCGTACTTGCGCACGTGCGTGAGTGTGTGTGTCTGTCCGATGCGGGCTCAACGCTCCTACAAAAGAACATAAAAGTTTGTTGGCGCAAGGGGACGGCCGTGATGCGTCACGGACTCTGCGGTCCCCCGCATTATGCTGATATATTATGGAACAGTCTCGTGTGACTTCGACGGGGCGATAGCCGATGTTGTGGTGAGCCCGAGATGCGCGCACGGCCGTCGATCGCGTAGATTGCTTCGCCGCATTATTCGTAGTATTTTTTTTTTTTGCCGTTTCTTTTGTTGGCGTAAGAGAGAGGAGGGGGCTTTCGCTGTCTGTAGGCATGCAGTTTGTCCCTTGATTTTGGGTGTGCGCTCGGTTGTCGTAGGCTAGTCTTCTTTTTCGTGGTGGATGATCGTAAAAGTTCCCGGTGTGTTGTAAAGCATTCCGGGTGTATCGTTTCCAGCGAGGCCCAGCTGACAGAAGCGTCTAATATATTTAAATAAACCGTTATAACTAACAAACGACCACCGTTTTTATTTTTTTTTTGAAAGGATGTAATAAAAGTTGTTAGTTCGGTGAAAAGCGCTCTGTTGAGTTAGTAATGTGAGCGGTGAAGCATAGCGCCCGCCAATACCCATTTCCAAGTAGAATTCGAAAAAGCGCCGATGCCGTGTTCGCACTCACAGTGTCGCGCAGTGTATGCGTGTTCTTGAGTTCTGTCGCAAAGAACGCTCATTAATTCTCCCATGCATTTCGTCACGGCGTTTACTGCACTGGCAAAATTTATCCTCAACTCTGACGATACGTGTCGTCATACCTCAAGGAGAGACCAGCCTCTCCTCGTCTAAATTAAATTTACTTTTCTCATCATTTTACCGCTTTAGACTTTTTTTTTTTTGCGGTTTCAGTTACGATATAATCGAAAACGGACCCGACACCGCTGCCTTTGGTGAGACGCGAAATGCGGGTATTACAACACAAGACCCGCCTAGCTTACCTCGAGTGAGGCAAGCTCTTCTGTCTCTATTCTAAATTCAAATCGCCCGAGTAGGGTATGGATTCCGCGGTGACGCGGCGTTACCATGCATTCGCGATTCTCTTTGAAGTACGTCGCACTTTTGCTTCATACCTAGAATGTGAACGAAAAAAAAAAAAAGGAACCAAAATAAGTTATATGCGAGCAACGAACCGTGCTTTGCGTGTTTTGTTTCTATAGAATATTTTCTTCGTAAACCCTCTCCCACCCTTATAACGCCATCTTTTATTTGTTGGTTACCTCGTGGTTGTCGTCTCGGTGTTCATTTATCGAGGTATCTTTCGAAGCAATATGCGGCGCGTTATTGCGGCGTGTTGCCGTCATATCGTTGCCTTGATGTCCCCGAGCTTTCTCCAGCAGCGCATGGAAACGAATTCAGTACCAACGCTAAAAACAAAACAAAACGAAGTACTTCACAAATAAGTTTTAGGAGCGCCGAGTTTATTACCAGTCCCACGCGATAATCTACGGTATGCGTCTAAAGTAGAGGCCGTGGGGCCGCCCGGTATGCACGCCGGAAACAGCCAGTATCTGCATAGACCCTTTTTGTATATATGTGCACTCTGGGCGTTTTATGAGCGTTCGAGACTTTATGCTCCTCCTTTTCTTTTTTTTTGTTTTTTACGTTTAGCGGTTTGCTAGATGTTGCCCCTCACCCTTCACAACAACGAATCAAAGTTCAAACGTTGCACTTTTTTTCTCTTTTCGACGGGATAATGGCTTGTTTTGAAATATGACCGACTCGCTGTGTCTCTGCACTCGAAGTGCAATTTGGCGAACGCGGTACGACTTCCATACTTGGTTCACCCCTAAGCTGACAGTGGGGTGGAAGTGCGTGCTCGTTGAACCAATCCTTTCGCCACGTGATCACGTGCCGATCCGTACCGCCCGCGCAGAAAGCGGGGTCAGGTGATCAAAGGGAGACGGTTGATCGGTCCGGAGGGCGCGTACAGCTGCCATCGCGCTGTCAGCTTAGGGCTGAACGGAGCACAATCCGAGGCCGTTAACGTTCGTCACGCGGCAATGATTACACGAATGCGTGCCGGTCCAACGGGTCGTCTATTCCCAGACCGGCAAAGGTGGGAGTTGAGGAACTCCTCGTGCAAGAGTCCGCAGTCTGACCTTTTGGCACGGGAGGCCTGAGTATACCTATAGAGTTAGTAAAGAAGCGACGCGCTTCAGAGTAACCGCACTGCGGCCCTCTCGGTGCTTAAGATCATTGTTGCCATTGTCTGATCTCTGAATAGCAGGAAACTCATACGTCATCCAGAATTGTTGAAAGAGTCCGCGACAGAACAAAACGATATGACCTGAGCTATACCTGGCGCCGTATCTCAAGCTCAGGGTGTCGTATTTTCGAATCGTAACGATCGCCAGTGGACCTAGATGAATGCACAGGGATGAGTAATTTTAATCGGCCGGTGGCCTGCGCCACCTAGCAGTAGTTTTTCTGAGTAACGAGCGCCGTCTGGGAAGGGCCGGGGAGGAAGGGGAGGTGTGGAGGGGATGATACCCTAAGCGTAGCTTCAAGTCAGTGGCTCTGCCCCTTGCGCCGCACGCACGGCCACCGCTGTGACAACAGCGACGTCGTATTCGAGCCTCGGGGTGCTGTCGGCTGCCCAGGTGCACGGTGCAGTCGGAGTGCCTGAACGCTTCGGCTGGCGGCGACCAGCGAAGTTCCTCCCGGTGGCTGTCCCTGGACACGCAGCAGTGCATCGACTTCCAGTCCATCGCGCCGGAGAAGCTGCCGCGCACTGCCATGGCCACCGTGAGTGCAACGCTTCGTGTAAAAAACAGACTCAGACACCACAACGCTGCCTACGAACAAGCCCGCGTTTGTCCACACCGGGTGTGGGCATTGCGCTTGCGCAGAAACTATACTCGTGTGGGAGGAAGCATCTGCGCATGCGCAGTGCCGACAGCAGCGCTACTGCGGTGGTCGGAGAGTTGACTGATGATATATGGATGTCTGGAACGCATCTCCCGAATTGTGTGTTTACCGCGTCCAGAAATCTGGTCCCTCGACTTCCGCCTGATGACGTCATACAAGTGTCACGCTGTCGCCGGTCGCGATCCTGGCGGCGTCCCAGTAGCGGTGGTGTAGATGGCAGACGCCTGTTCTGCCGCAGGTCGCTCTCCAGTTCGACAGTCCGCGGTAGTTTCGGGCAGCTTGGAGACGGGACGCTGCGACAACAGCGACACTCGCGTTCGCTCGTGCTTTTCGCCAGCATCTCTACAACCAACCACCAGGATCGCTGACACCCTGGCTTTTGTGACGTCATTTGTCGCCACTTCGGGACCACTTTTGATGTACTAGGACGCTAAACAGACCAGTTTGAGACGCGCGTTCCAGGCACCATCGGAATTGATCACGTGTCTTCATTTGCGTTGTTATACGCGGCTTGCACGCTGATGTCATGACACCATATTGGTGGTCATCCTTCTTGTCGAGAGAAAAAAGAAATCCTGTTGTGCAAAATGTACGCTCCAGAAGGTAGGCGCACAGCGACAGCAAGGCCACCAGATATGGCCGCTGATGTGACGTCAGTGCAAGTGACATATTCGCAGTCCGTCCATCATGAGCGCGGTGGTACAACGAGTAGAGGCCGGAGGAAGGAGGAGGGAGGGGGGGGTCGGAATTCGCGACGCTAATTGCAGAGGAACTTCAGCTTCGTGCCTCTCCCCACTCAACTAAAAAAACCTAATTTTTTTTTTAATTGTACAATATGTTTTGCGCAAGTAACCTCGAGCTTTGCCTAACAGACACCGCTCGACGTTATCTGCAGCTTCGTGGGAGCGCGACATCCGCGGTGTTGTTCCGAGTCCGTGGGGAGGTGGGGGATGCTTAGGAAGCTTGCGGGGATGGCTGGCGGGGAAGAGATCCACGAGTGTTCGCGGTCGCAGGTGGAGATCGCCATCAACCAGCTGCCCCAGCTGCCCCGGGGCGCCCACTACGAGTGCGTGTTCGGACGCAGCGCTCCAATCCAGGCTCGGGCCACGCAGCACGGGCTCGCCTGCTCCACGCCCGCGGTCCACAACAGGCCGCCCATCCCCGCCGGAGCCGGTGAGTGAGGCGAGGCTAGCGGCCCTAGTCGAGTCCGCGGCTGCTGCTCAGTGCGTGCTGAAGCAGCACCGCCTAGAAGACAAGGCCGTAGTGCTGACATTTTTGCGTCACCAGCGAAGGCCAACGCTGGACACGGATTGAACTCGAAGCCCTCGGCTTCGAGTCAAGTTTGAGCCGAGCGTTGAAGCAATCGTCTTGTTTAATATGTGGCCAGCGTTGACCTTCGCTGACGACGACATCTTTCAGCACTAGGGCTTGGTCATGTATAGGAGGTGCATGTCGCCACATGCCAGTTTTGGAGTTATCGTGCAGCGCGTCGTCTCTCGCGCGCTTTGGAATGAATGTGTCGTAATTGTTTGTTCTTCCTTCTCTGGTTCCCAGACCACGTGGACGTAACGCTGTACATCCGCTCCAGCGAAACCAACACGGATTTCCTGCACCGGCCCTTCACTTTTTACGATTGCTCCGTCCACAAGACGTAAGTATATATGGTGGCGCCTCCAGCGGGATAGTGCCAACGCTGATGCTAGATTGATACGTTCGCTCCGCTCTCCGCTAATACCACTTCCAAGACATGGCCTGCGCGCGTGACGTCATCTTTAGTGGACCCCCGTCCCGCCCCAGGTGGCAGACACGCAGAGGCTCAACGAGAACCGACGGAAAGAGACAGACACGTCCATTTCGGCGTCGTCGCATGCTCCATGATACGGGCTGTTGCCTTTTTGCGGTACCGAGGCTCTCGTGAGCCAATACAGAATATTATTATTATTATTATTATTATTATTATTATTATTATTATTATTATTATTATTATTATTCGTCGCGCTGGCGGTGACGCAGGGCACTGCGTGGATCCACTGGCGGTGACGTTTCGGGGGAGAGGTTGAGGCCTTGTCTTGTAGGTGTCTCCGCCACATGCGGTGGGGCTTGTGTGATCTTGCGGACCACGAAATTATCGTGTTCCTCGTTTCATCGTGTGTTGCCAGTGATAGATTGCCTCGTGTAATGGCGCGGTCGACTGGGCGCTAACGACGTTCCCCTTTAGCCCGTGCTCTGCTTGTTTTTCTCGCGCTCACCGCAGGTGCTCCGCTTGCGTCACGAGCGCCTTCGCCTGCAACTGGTGTTTCAGCGAGAATAGCTGCACCCACAACGCATCGGCCTGTTCCCGAAACGTGATCCGGGGAGAAAACGTGAGTGGCACAACAATGACAACAAAAGGCAAAGAGGGATGCATCGTTTGGGGCCAGCTCGGGACGCGTCTGCGTCGGTTAGGCAGTACATTTTCCGGCGTTTATTTATATCGGTTCATTTCAGCGATGTTTTGAACGGACGAAGAAATCTTTACAAAAACCCAAGAGTCTAAGCCTAGAAGGGGAAGATTTCGACAAATAACAGTTGCATCCGAAGCAAACCTTTTCAGAAATGGGTGTTTCTTTAGGGTTTGACCGATTTTGCATTTTTGGCACCAATGGATGTTCATTGGTGTTGGACAGTGAAAACCGGAAAGTCTATGGTCTAGTTTTAGTGTTCCCAGATCTGAAAGTGTTTCCAACAGCTCTATCGGGCTCTCGTGGTTCATGGACCGCGTTGGCAGTACAACCTCTAAGGAGGAAAAGGCGAAAGCATGGATCGCCTGCCAGCATCTCGAACCTTCGCTCAACGTCTCCGCCCGCTACCCTCCTCGCCACTCGAAAACACACACATGCGCAACCAATCTGCGCAGGAGTTGTCCGCCATTCAATTGCGAACGCTCTCCGTGGTTTGAGTTGCTCCTCCCTGAAATCTGGACTCTCTGTAGTCACTTTCAGGATGAGAACAGCGTCTCTTCGGAATGCCCTGCCTTCAGCACGTCGCCTTCTGCCGTGCTTTGGCTGCGCCCGCACGCTCGAAGTTCACGAGACACCGAAGCGTTATGGAAGGGCTGGAGGCAGGGCAGCTGAAGGAGCTACCTGCCGTTCTAATCCTGTCAAACGCTACCACCGAACGTGTGTGTGTGGGAAATGACCGGTGTTTTCCGTCTCTCTCTGTCCGTCGGGCGCAGAACCCTCAGAACTCGCTGGTCAAGGGCCGCCAGCACTGCCCGAGCTTCAGCGCGGACAGCTCCATCCTCCTGGCCAACGGAGTGCGGACCGAGGTGGCCGTCGAGGCGCGCAACCTGCCCAACCCCGCTGTGAGTTCACGCACACACGCCTAGGATGGGCGCGCGCCGAACGGGTTACGCGCTGACGCTGCAATAAGGTGTTAGATCCTTCCGATAGCTCCGTCAACAATACCCGATAACGATAACGATACATGCGGATACATGCGCAAAGGCATCGGCGAAATATCGGGTATTGTTAGTGGAGGTATCCTTACTATAGATGCTTTACACCGTACCATTACAGCCGCCATGGCTGACCTTCTCTTGTCTTGCCGAGATGCCGAGCCACTGAAACGGGCATTGCCGAGCCTTCACAAAGGCCAATGCTGGTGCGAAGGACAGAATAGAATCTAATATGGGAAAAAGCCTGGCCTGCTATGGCAATGATGAAGTGAAATAAAGATAATAAGAGGAAACAAAAAGCTGAAGGTCGGTTATGGCGGCGCCCGTTATAGTTGCTGCAAAGCGTGTATAGTCGGTGACAGGTCAAGAACGAAGTGGAAGCTCCTCCCACCTCTTTCCACTTTAGTAGAGCGAGACGCTGTAGAGGAGGTCGCCTCCTCTCCACCGTTCGCTCCGCTGATATGGAAAGGGGTGGGAGGGGCTTCCACTTGTTCTTGACCTGTCAAACAAAAGAACATATGGTATATCGCTAAAGAAATATTTTGGTAAGGGATTCTTCTGTATGTGTTTTCCAGACAATAATTGCCTTTCATTTCGTTTTATTTATCTTTTGGTTTTCGCGGTGTATTAACTTGTTTTCTTATGTATTTTTTTGGCATTGGTATTTTTCATAGTTGACTTACAATCCTCTTTGATAGCTTTCTTTTATATGATGAGTGTGTTCCATTTGCATACTACATGCTCGCGCTACGTGTTAGCTTAGCGCAACCAATACGAACACCACGGCGTTGTCACAAAGCTCAACGTTTGCTAACTCTGATAACTTTCGATATGAGCATGCACGCGTGCTTCACCCTGCTGCACGAGGCGCTTCGTCGTCTTATGGAACTCCTTCGCGACGCTCATCTGCGTCATGTGCCGCGCATTTCATTAAAACCACCCAAACTAGAATTTTCGAAATGCATGACAGAAAAAAAAAAACAAACAAAAAAACAAAGGAAAATAAATAATAACAACAAGTTATATTACATTTTTTCTTAACTACTACGCGTAATTCAACTTTTTACCTTTGGCAAACTCGTGATTGAACATACTTGCCGGCAGGCATTTGTTACCATAGCGAGCTTTAACAAATTTGCGCCTCATAACCGCTCATTCTGCTTTAACCGACTAGTTCCCTCTTCTATTATTATGGAACTCCTTCACGCGACGCGCTCGTCTGCGTCATGTGCTCCCGCGCATTTCGTACCAAACCACCCCAAACACAACTCCTTCGTGCAGTGCGCCGGCAGAAAAAAAAAACAACGAGACAGCCGAGATAAATAGAAAATAGATGATGTAACCGCGGCGCAGTGGCATCCGATGCGGCGGGCCGCCTTGAAAAAGTGACCAAATTGAGTTCTGAAACCGGTTCTTGGGTTGCGGTCTTTTTACGGACCGGTTCATGCAACCCGATACGAAACCCTGTTGCAGTTTTGACCTACACCGTGCCTATTTCGCCAACCGGTGCCTTATAACGACGGCACGAGCGGGTTGGCGGCCACGGGGCCGGCTTACCCAAGTCAGTAAAAGAGAACCAATGAGATAATGACGCCATTGACGCCCTAGCCGCTTTTGTTCGGAAGATTAACGTCACACGGGGTGAACTCGTACTCCGTTCCACCCCACGACGGACCGGACCGCAGGCTACGAGCCGCCAGAGCCAATCCACGGCCCGGAGAATGGTGTCACGTGTCCTACTGGTGTTGCGCCGCGACGCGTGGAGCGCTCAGAGTTACGTGACACTCTCCGCGCTATGGAGTGGCTCCAAGTGGCTCGCGGCGTCCGTCAGGCGAAAGCAACGTTGGCCGGTCCTCGCCTCTCCTCGTCGCTGAAAATTAACTTTTGGACCGCTTTGAAGCGAACGCTTTTTCTCGCGCGCGTTCATCGACCGCGTAACACTGTACGCGGCGCGGAGACCTTTAATTTCCGCGCCACTTTTGTGCATTATCTGTGCGTCGCTTACGCGCTCCGTGTGTAATACAACGTTGTTCGGGGCCTTCCTGGCTCTTTTAGCTTAATGCAGAGCTTTGGCGGATCGAGGAACGATTTGGCGACGGTGCGAGTTATACATCACCGCTCGGTCGGGCGGCTCGGTAACGACGGGCTCGTTTTTCAAGGGACTCGCGCACCGTCGCTCGCCGTCGGCTGGTTTCCGCGGCTAATTATTGGCGCGCCTAAAAGGAAGTGTCACAAATTTTTCGCCCTGAAATGAGGATTTTTAGCGCAGAGCCTGGATAATTTGAAACGACCGCGCGGCACGCGCGGTATTTACACTTTTCGTTTTGCGGAGTTTGGATGAGCGATCGTTGGTCCGGGAAACTTGTCTCGAAGTATGTGTGAAAAGCTGAAATATCGTAGGAGTCTCATCAACTTGTTGACTTAGATTATTTTGCAAATTGCCTTCAACTTTGACGATGAGCCGGCGTATTATAAACGACAGGGACTTTCCGTCGAGCACTTATATGTTTAACGAACATTAAAGGTATCAGCCTTTAATCAGTTGCCCTTTTTTAACGTTCTACAATATAAGTCACTCTTAAAAAAGAAAACTTATTTACTGTATATATCTATGTACATGTGTGTGTGTGTTGTGTGTGCGTGTGTGTGTTTGTGCGCGCGCGCGCGCGCGCGTGTGTGTGTGTGTGTGTGTGTGTGTGTGTGTGCGCGCGCTAGCCATAAAGATAAAAATACGATCGGAATTAGTAATGTCAAACATTTGTTATCTCTAAAGTGCTTTTTTTGGGAGAGAGGAGGAGGAGGAGGAGGGAGGGAGGGAGGGAGGGAGGAGGGAGGGAGGAGGAGGGAGGTGGTGCACGAATGAGTGACATCGATGATGGCAGTTTGTTTTATGAGCTTTAATTTTATGTAGTTTAGGAAAGAACTTTTTTCCGAACGCGAAAGAGAGTTTGAGCGAGGGCCCGTGTCTTCTGCAGGACAACTTCCACTGCGTCTTGGGCATCGAGGGTGCCCAGCAGAGGGTTCAGGCCCGGGTGATGAACAACAAGATCATCTGCGGCCAGGCTGTGGTAAAAAAATGCCTTTCCCCTGAGCCCGTCACTCGACGAAATCAACCTATAGTACCGGGATTATAATTCGTTCTTTCTTATTTGCAGTACACGTACGACAGCGAGCTGCCCGAGCAACAAGGCACTCTGACTGTCCTCTGGAACCGAGACACCTTCATCGGCCAGACGAACGGTGAGAACCGTTTCGTTGGGACTTTCTACGCGGCTATGTAAGCGGAGTGAATCAACTAACTCAGAAGCGAGTCTTGTGAGGAGGGTTTGAGCCTTGCACCCCTTGGATACTTTGGAATGAAGCCGTCTTCAACCCACAGGATAGAACACGGCCGTTCCTCAACGTCATTAGGGAGGTAATTGTAATTTTAAATCGCCCTCTGTAGACTCGTTTTCACCTTACAATAAACGTTGCCATTAAAAGAAAAAAATCGCGGAGAAGTTGCGGTTTTTGATGTCGCAACTGCGAAGCTGTAAGCAGAGTCGCACCGCGTGAATCGGGCTTTCGTCGCACGACTGTTTGTGACGCAACCAACCACCAGCGGGTGGCCTCTGTTTGGCGTCCGTTTTCGTCGCTCCCGTCGGTGTACGAGAGCGGTCCTTCTCTCCCGTGCAGTGACCCTGTACAATGCCAGCTCCTGGGCAGCCACGGCGGGCGGCCCGACTGCTCGCTGTGCCTGACGCGGGACCCAAGTACCGGTGCTCGTGGTGCGGGCGGCTCGTGCGCCACGGCCGATCTCGTGCATCCAGCCGGTGTCCACCACCTGTCCGCCTCCGCGGATCGACTGGGTCAGTCCCCGGCTCTCCCCCTGTCCGTCCGCAAAACGCGCTTTAAACCCCTTAACTGGGAGCGCGTCTTCAGGCCGCGTCTTTAGACGCGCGATTCTTGACCGCAGATTGGGGGCCGACAGAGAACGGGAAACAAATGTGACTCGGTTGTCTACGTGGCAGTAGCTGGCGCATTGCTCCTGGTTATCTCTTTGGCTCTAGTGGGAGTTCATTTATTACAACACTTTGAACAAATACGCGCAGTTTAGTGGGTGAAATTTTTTTGAAGGAGAGAATTCTGAGTTCGTATCTCTGTGTTTGGCAGTTGCTCCTGCTGATCGAGAGTTCGCGCAGCCGAGATCCATCCTTCAACGAATAGCCTCGCGCTTGCAGCCCTAGTGAGCGGAATCGTTGTACATTAAAAAAAAGCTGGAGGCAAAATAATAAAGTGAAACAAAGGGCAAATGAACACAGATAAGTAAAAAATATGTCAAGATGTTGAAAAGAGCAGAGCCACGTCTTTGAGCGAAAATGAATCGACTGGAGATGCGATCACTATGGTCAAAATACAATATTTGCTATGGCGCATTTCTAGCGCTCGGGACATGGGAATCGGGGCTCGCAGCCGGTTGCCTGCGGGCCGCGTCCCAGCGAGTCGCGGGCCGCATGCGGCCCGCGGGCCGCGTGTTTCTGAGGCCCCTGCTCTCGATGGGAGTCCGGGAAAAAATAAAGCCAGTCAGTTCGTACTTTGCGATCTTATATAAACACAAATAACATAAAAGTGAAGCATATCTCGATAAATAAGGCCGCGTGCTTATCGACCGCGTGTGGTACCTTCCTCGCACAAGCTTCCGAGCCAACAAACGTTATTTGGAGGATTCTTCCTCAGTGTCCTTCCGCTAATTCCATTCTCTCGAATTAGCGAAGCGAAGCGCTTTTTGTTTACTTCCATTTTGGTTTATTTCTTTCCCGTCAACATTCGCTTTCTCTTTCCTCTGTCGATATTTGTCTCCGCTTTTTCTTCCGAAATTCCCATCAACAAGTTTAGCCGGTCGATTCGTTCATTCGGTTAACGTCGCCGCACAAACGGCGCCGATGAAGTAGATAAACAAATAAAAAAAAGGACTGTCGTTTCGAGTTTCAGAGGCCAAATAACCTAGCTTAGTACAAGTAAAAAAGAAGAAAAAAAAAAGAAAACGAAATTGCGAGACTAGGGAAAGAAACTTTTGTTCCTTCGCGGAATAAATTCAATTACTAGCGGCCGCGGCCGTTCGCCGGTGGCGAGGCGGGCGCGCGAGCGCGCGCTTTTCCGTAGCATGAGCGAATCGTAAAAGTTGACGCGGCCATTTTATTTGGGACCGTTGTTCCATTTCCGGAAGAGAGGGCCGTCGACGCCGCGCGAAGGACGTCGAAGCAGCAGCAAGCGGCGGCGCACACGGCACGCACGCTTGGTGCGGGGGAACGGATTAACGGTAATGGGAGATAATTGTTATGGCACACAGGACCAAAGACGGCGGTTCCTTTTGTTGCGTCGCCACGCCGCCGCCGCCGTTCGGGGGCTTGGTTCACATGTTTATCGATGATATCGCGCGACGGCGGGAATCGCGGGAGGCGCCGTCGCGTTTAATTGAGTAATATGTATAAAGGCGGCCGACCCAAATCGACCGCAGCCCAAATCTAATCAGAGTTCTGAATATTCTGGGTGCTGCTTGCATGCTTGCTGGGGGGAAGAGATCTCCTCTTTTGTTCTTTTTAAAACTTTTTTTCTCTTGTTTTTTTTTGCGGCTAATTGGATTGTGGTGGCCTGTTCCTGTTGACTCTGGAGTGGTGACAGAAGAGAAAGAATGGGGATGATTCGGCTGGGTGTTTGTTGTTGAGGTAGAGAAGGAGGAGGGGCTCAATTTGCGAGGCCAAATAATGGTATTTATCCGGGTGACTACAAAATAAGGCGGCATATTTTCTCGCCACCCAGGGATAATTTTTCTGTGGATATAGAAGTTTGCGAGAATCGTTCCTTAAATTGTATTGTGCATTGTAATATATTTCATCCAAAAAAAAAAGCAGACCCACATTTTACCTTTTGTTTTGTAATTTCCATTTCCATTCTTTATAGATTTAACCCCCTCCCCCTTTCCTTCTAATTGACCTTCCTAACTTCTATTTTTTGTTCGTTCTACTGCACTCTGTTTTGTAATATAATTAGAAGTGCAGAATGCTATCCTTAGTCTTCATTACAGGGTAACTGCAACGGCAAGACAGTGTATGTTCAAACAGCCTAACTACTGTGAACAACGTATGTCACAGGCACAATTTTTCCGGTGCAAAAGTCAAAATTGTGTCGTAGGCACGCAATATTATGATTGGAGCGCAGTGTATTGATTTGCAGTTTGACGTAGCTATTTCACCAGTAGCTGAATCGCGCGCCACAAAAGTTCCTATTACACGTCACAGAGTCTCTGCTGCACGTCACGGAGTGACGTATACCAGCCACTTCCCCTGCGGCGTTGAAAGAGCGCGAGTTTCAGCAACTGCTGGAGAGTTGGAAAGTTTACTCGACAAATTCGTCTGGCAAATATTGCTGAAATTTGTTTCGCGGAAGATTTGTTTTGGACATGCTTGTCCCAATTAGGCTGTTTAAAAAACACTTTTTTTCTTTGCAGTTCCTTAAGTTTAATCAGTACATCCATTCCAGACAGCTGTTCCAGCATCCTGAGTACTGTGAACTACTTTGTTTTCATGGGCTCGATATTTCTCGAGGTGCAAATTTCGGGACTGTGTCGTGGGCACGTAACTTTATGATTTGGAGCTGTATTCTATGTATTCGTTACAGTGAAACGTTGTATTAACATAGTAAATATATTTTTTTTTTTATAATAGCTAGGTCTTTTCAAAAGTTTGAGTCATTCACAATATAACCCCCCCCCCTCCCCCCCCGCTTCGAGTCAGCCGGCTTCGGCGACTCGAGGAGTTGCAAAAGTTTGCCAGACCGTTTCAGAAACATTTAGACAGAACTGTAATATTTGACGTAATCTTCGACGTGTGGTCTTCCCAGGTGAAACTGAAGATGGACTGCATTCTTTTTCAAAAGCGAAAATGAAGCGGAGTTGCCCTTTAACATGTTTCCACTCCGGTTTGTTGCAGATCCATCCATTGAGCGGGCCTATCGAGGGAGGCACGTTTGTCACGATCGAGGGAAGCAACCTTGGCACCAGCAAGGAGGAGATCTACGACAAGATCAAAATTGGAGGCATCCCCTGCATCCCAGTCGATTACAACGTCTCTGTTCGGTGAGGAGCAATTGCCCTGTGTCGTTCACCGAGCGCCATGCTCTACCTATTTGCTCTTTCTCGCACGAGTTGAAACATGTTGGCACATCTGTGCAAATAGCCCTGGTACATTTCAGGTTCTGAGCTGGGTGGCAGGTTTCGCAGTACATGCAAGATCAAATCTATGCGCTATCTTCAGTTAATGTTTGCTTGTAGCACTGTCGGACGTAATTCACTTTTATGGTGAAAGAATGACCTGCTAGAAATAAGGAAATATATGCGAACCGGATGTGTGTTTGGGCTACCCAATAGATGGCACTACCAAGTTTGTGGCCAAATAAAAAAAAAAAGGAAGAATATGCTGCATCTAAACTTGGTTTCTCTCAGTGGTCTACATCTTGGAAAGAGACACTTTTGTAGCTTATTTATGAAGTCACTGAACTCATACAATTGTTGTACTGCCTTTATTGATTTCCATAAGGATAGTCTAGCACTTTTATGTCTCGGCCGAAGTTTATATACGAGTAGGAACTTTACTTCAGTTTAAATATGTGGAACTGGCAACATTTATGTATGTCGCTCTCTGAGGGGAGCTACTACATTTTTTGTTTGTTTATTTAGTCCATGTTAGCTGTATTTTTTCGTGTACTTTATTCATGTGGATGGTTGAAGTTCAGACAAACAAATAGAAAATGAAACATTTGCTCTTAATGCGATATTTTCCGGGCTGCATAATTATTGCTAACAATCCTTTGCTTGTCTAACAGTATTTAAAGAAATTGTTGAGCCATATATGCATCCTTCATGCAAGTTTATAAAAAATACCTGCATTCATTACCTGTAAATTTGTCTTCCATTTATAAATAAAAAATAAAAAAAATGATTTAAAGGAGTGGGGAAAAATGATTGCCCCCCCCCTTGTTGCCACCCCCTGCCTACACCACTGGTGCAAGTTGAATCTTGTATCAATATACTGGGGTACATATCACCTGCTTTTGTGCATATCAACATTGAAAGAGGAAACACTTTGTGTCACTAATTTAAATTCATAATATGGCAAACGGATTATTTCGCTTGGATGCTGATGCTCTAACTTGTGAATTCATATTTTGCCTTTGTAATATTGTCACGAATAACGAGTGACAAAGACAGAGAAACTGGAGAAACTCAAGGTTTAATGTGGTGAACAATTGTGCCAAACAAAACAAATACAAGAGGCTCCTCACCTACATCAACGTTGCAGACGTCGATGTAGGCGTAGTAGCCTCCATCGAACACTGGCGATAGATCAATTTGCTGCAGCCATGTAGGGCTGCTTTATAGACCTTTTCATTTCAGTAGTTGCCTCACCGGCGGATAGAGGGCGCTGACGCACTCGGCGCCATTAGGTTGCTTCAATTTGGTTGGTTTCGGTTTCAACGTGAACGCGGCTATGTTGCTGATTTACGTTGTTTTTGCTTAATTTTATTATTAGATTATTTTCCTTGTAGCACACAACCAATGAAACAGTGGTATTGAGAAACTTTGAGGACTACGAGGTGTTTTTGAGCCTAAATTGCGGCCTTTTTTTACCAACTCCTTTGATGTATCTGACTAGGTTGGTTGCGAAACGCCTGACTGATGCACAGGGAAGATTGCCATCGTCTACGACCGTCCCCGATAACACCAGTTTCCAGAAAAACAAACTAATGAAGAGACTAACACGTGAATGTAAAGAAGCATATCGACAGCTTGATTAGCAATGTGCTGAATCGGCCAGAACAGATGAACTCGCGAGTTTACTACTCACTGTTTGGTTTTCGTGGGCACGCATCCTTTAGTGAACTTCGCAGACTAAAAACGTATCGTGTAATGACGCAATTGATATAAACAAGTAGTATCGTCTCAGCCTCTTTTTTTTTTCTAATTCAGTATTTGAGCATGTTTTGAGAGGCCGAGTAGGAAATTCCTTAAATTATCAACCCTGCTAAAGTACTCATAAGCAGCATTTCGCGATACTGGAACTCAGAAATAAATTATTTTTATATCAACATTTGCTTACTCAAGATGTGATACAAGTGACAAGCCCGTCAAATTAAATCTGGCATTTGTCTTCCGTAAAGTTGGCCAAATAAAATTAAAGGGCGCAGGAGGAGAAATACCTCGGAAAGTTTGGCTGAATTCTAGCGCTAGGCACCACTTGGCGGACCTGTGTGAAGAAATATTTATTTGTTTGAACAGATTCGCTTTGTAAATTTTGGCGTCGCCAGACACCAAAAGTAAGCCTCTATTCGCCATCGACAATCCTGGACTCAAATGATTGTTAGGCAGTCGTTTTTGTTGTTTTTTTCGGTGTCAAATATTGCGGATTTTAGATACTAACAAAAATTAAAACAGCGTACGCAAAAAAAAAGAAGAAAAAAGAAAGGTCGTCCTTATTGCGCATGCGCCGAACCCAAACCGCGTTTTGGATTTACAAATAGAGACGACGTTATTTCTTTGTGCACTCTATTCTAAAACTCGCTACTGTTAAGTGTCTGTGGCAGTTTCTTACGCAAGAAGTCCCAGCCTTTGTGTTAAAATAAATTAAGTGGATGGCACTGGTTATCTAAATATAATCAATAAATCACTTAAATGACTGTCGAAATGGGAGCGAGCACGGTATACAATTTTTTAAACTTCATAAGTAAACCGACCAACCGAATGTTTACGTCGCAAAAAAAGATTGAGAACCTCATACACCATGTAGGTGTGATATTATGAACAAACAAATTGCCTGATGTTGACGTACCATTACTTCTAGCCTCAGATAAAATACAAGTTAAAGGTTCGTTGTCTATTCTCCGCGAATTTCCTCACATAATCAAAAGAAACTGTTTTCGCTATATTATGAATACAAAGAATGATACTTTCAGGAAATACAAATAGTCTCCTTGCGCTGACTATTCTTGAAGCCTTCCGATCCTACTTGCGCGATATAAACATACGCGCTTCTTACTGAAAATGTTCCGCCACTATTAGTAAACAAACCTCAGTTGTCATAAGGACCTTTGAACCCTCGTGATGTCTTAGTCGTCGAGTAGACGTATCGACTATAGTTTCCGAAGTAAGGCGAGAAAGCGCGGTGAAACGCGACGAAAAACACGAATACAACGCATCCGCCAAGGCGCGGAGGGGAGAGCGGAGCAGCAAGTTGAAGCAACCTAATGGCTGCCGGGTCACGTGATTCCAAGATGGCAGCGCCCATGCGGAGGAGGATGAAAAGGTCTATAGCAACAACATCTTCTGTGCATTTCTATACAAGTACCGATCAGCATTTCCCGATTATGCGAGAAATTCTAGAGGATCTACTAAAGATAAAAAAATTAACCATGGACAGGATTCGAACCCCGGACGTCTGCGTGGTAGCCAAGTGTGCAGTCTACTGGACTACGCACGTGGCAATATTGCCACAAGAAACTATCGACTTCATCCGTCTACAATGCCAGACATGTTGCATTTGCTCGTCCATACAGCGTGGTCTGCACGACGGGCTCAAGCGAGACACCAATGACGGCCGACGTGGTCGTGGGAAATCGCGCGGGCATCACCCAAGCCAAGGAGAAGTTCCGAGTACAAGCAGGTCCTCGTGAAGGACCTGCAGCCACGCACGGGTCCTCAGTCCGGGGGCACACGCCTCTACATCAGTGGCTCTAACCTCAATGTCGGGAGCCGTCTCGAAGTTTTCCTGGACTCTCTACCCTGCACTGTGGACAAGTGAGCCCCTTTGTTGCTCTCCCACATCTCTCGGTAGACTTCAAACATGCCAGGATGCAGCGGCAGGGTTTTTTTTCTTGAAGGCATACAAGACCTGAGATAAACTTCATTGTCAAGAGCTTGTGAAGGAGCTAAACCTCTTTGTGAGGCTTACTAGGTTGTTTGGGTCCCATGCAGAGCGCAAGTTCGTCTACTTCTTTCAGGGGTCGTGGTGACATCAGAACGCCAAGCTCTGATTGGCTCTGATTGCGAGGATATTGGATAAGCCTTGAGGCAGCTAGCATTCAGGTCTACCCACTATCCTTCAATCAGAACCAACCGTTCTGACGGCGTTCTGACGTCACCACAACTCCTGAAAATAAGCAGACGAACTTGCACTCCGTACAAGTTAGATTTTGTTTTGCTGAGCATCAGCTCTGTTGAACCAGATATTTTTAATTGATTGCTTCTCAAATGTACTATACTGTTAAGAGCTTGGCAGAGGATAAATGAGGCGAGGGTCTATATTCATTCGCATCTTTTCCCCCGACCCCTGTATTTTAGGACCCTTGCAAGCAACAGTCAGATCTCCTGCAAAACGAGCAAGTCTACAATTCCGAGCTACAACGTCTCCCAGCTCGTTCTCAAGATCGACAATGCGTCCCAGTCTATACCGAACCCCTTCGCTTACGCAGAAGACCCAACCATCCTGAGGATATCTCCGTTGAAGAGTTTTATCAGGTAAGCAAACCTATTTGTGTTCTGTTTTTCTTGTAGTTGCTTTGGAAAAATTGCGTGTTTGTGGGAGTGGCTAACCATGGTCCATGAATTGCAGCGGAGGTCGCAGCGTGATGGTGATTGGGAGCAACTTGCATGCTGTGCAGCAGCCAAGGATGGCAGTGTTCTTCGAGGACCAAGTTCTCAATGAAACGGTATGATCCTGTTGTGTCAGTTCTTTCATTGGACTTGGGCGATTAGGGTTGTTATCTTTAAAATGTATTCCTATTAAAACAGTGAGAATTGTTATGCAGTCGAGGTTGCTGTCTTTCCACGCTTTCTAATTGTGGGCAAAATGTCCAAGCAGTGCCTCGTATATGTGAAGTTGACACTGCTGTTCTTAGTCTCGAGCGGAGCCTTGTTTAGTTTTGATTAATGCGCGCCAAAGTTATCTCACTGCTTGTATAATAGGGACAATGGTGATGGGAAATCTGGCTTGTTCTCTAGAAGATTCAAAAATACGAAAGAGTTAGACAAAAAGGACGGACAAGACAAACATGCGTCCTTTTTGTCTAACTCTTTCGTATTTTTGAATCTATTACCAAGACTGCCTCTTAGAGAGAGCTGCCCTACACAAGCCGCACGTGGATTATTAAGAGACACAAAAGTTCGTTGTTTTTCCGTGGCATGTCATTCGTGGCACACAGAGTGCCAATTGTCTCGGTTGTGGCCAAAGTGGGGAAAACCTGGTTTACTCTCTTTCAGGTCTGCGAGGTCATCTCGCCTTCCTTCATGTCCTGCCCGTCCCCTCCAATCAACGCCGAGGCCTACCGGCAACCGCCCAGCAACGCCAAGCAGAAGGGGTCCAGCAAGGAGCACCAGTTCGGCAACTCTGCGACTCGCGGCAGCTACAACAACGACCAGGATGCCGGTGGCAACAGCGCTCGAGAGGAGTGGCGCTTCCGCATCGGTTTTGCCATGGACGACGTGGACAGCGTCTGGGAACTGCCCCGCAACTTCCCTGCGTTGCACTCGGACCTGGTCTATGTGCCCAACCCCCAGCTCTTCCCTTTCGACGGCAACGGTGTGAAGCTGTACAAGGGGAGTCGCTGGTGATTGAGGTAAGCGGGAGTGTCGTGCTCTGGCAGCTCTCGGTGGCCTTTTGTGGTAGCTCTAAGATGCGATTTATCTCTCAGAAGGTTGGATTTATGCCTTGGTCCATATTCTTTAACAGCCAATGTTAATGAAAGATAACTTGCCTGGGCCAATCGTTAAGCTTCATAGATTTGAGCTTCACTGGGGTTCTAGCAATTTAAGCTTCACTGGGGTTCTAACAGCAACAGCCACAGCGGGCTTGCAACAGTTTTATACGTTAGCAATGGACAGTTCGAAAACAGTGCTAGTTTTTTTTTCTGAATACGCACTTCAAGGGTTTTGCCAACTGTATGCGTTCCGATGGCCAGGAGTTGTGCATACCTATTGCTGTGCTTCCCTTTACTTGCTAAACTGGAACAAGCAGAGCTGGGACGGACATGCAGTCTTGTCTCAAAGATTAGTGCTCTATCCTGTACATATCCTTTCGATTTATGTGTTGCATACGAAAGGCCTTTCATCATTTGCAGGGGGAAAACTTGAGACTCGCCAGTACAGAATCGGAGGTCAATGTGACGATAGGAACCCGGCTGTGCAACATCACCTCACTGGCCATGAATCAACTAGTCTGCTTGCCTCCCGAAGTTCAGCCTTCGGGCACCGATGAAGTAGGGCGCTGGACCGACAATGGGCTTCCCATGGTTGTGGTGAGTTTTTTCTGCTCTTAACTGCATCATTCGAAAATAATGAAAAACCTTGTATCCTGTAAGTATGAAAGCAATCTGTAGCAAGGATATCTTGGTGCTAGGAGTAACAAATTTGTTAGCAGCTGCATACACTCAAATCTCTTAGCTCTAATCCTATGCTTCATTGTGCTGTTAGACAGTTTCAAGGGTAATTTGATCTGACCCATCAGTTCTTGATTGCTCTTTACTAGAAAATTATGAAGTTTTTAAACTTGGGAGATCTTAGCTAGTAGTTGCATTTTAAGCAGGAATTGTTGCTGAAGCACTAACTTGGGTGGAACAACACGCTGGCTGTCTCCAACTTGGAACCGCCAGAAAGGAGAGGGCTGAGGTTTTGCTATCATTTTTCTCTGCTCCCAGTTCATGTTGAGGCTTTCACAAGGGTTTGTTCATCTTTTTGTCTTCTTTCTTGGTATGTGCATGCACACTTCTGCTGTGCTCAATGGCACGGTTCCCTTAGTCTAATTTTAAATAGTTTGAAATTGTAAATGATGCATACACGTGTCAGGCGTCACCATTTTGCATCGGTGCACATGTCAAGTTTCACCACATTGCACCGGCGTGCTAGGAGCAGCAGCTGATGCAGGGGAACATCCAAATTAGCCTCATGGAGCTCAGAAATGTTGCTCACTCTTGCAAGTTGACATTCTTTGGTTGCAATTATAGATCAATCCTTAATTTTAGACAGCAGTCTAAAAAAAGGTAGTCGACTAGTATTTGAATAATAATGGCAGTCCTCTACAGCTGCGAAAGCCCATGTGAAGTAAATTGCCGCACGAGAGTTGCTTCTTGCCTCGTCTGTGGACCTCCAAAAGCATTATCAGTCATTACATTTTCCTAGATCATACATTCTTTTTTATTGCGGTCCCCCGAGAAACATACGAATAAGGTTCTACCGTGCAAGTACTGCCGGTCTCTCCACCGGGCTGTTACCGGAGAGGTGTTTACGACAAATGAGTTAGGAACTTAGTTTAGCGAGGCTTGTTGTGTTAATCGGAGCATAACGCTCAGGAACCTTGCAAGTGCAAACAGAGACGGACTCGAAGAAGGGGACAGAGACAAGTGTATGTCCGTGTCCATCTCTGTTAGCACTCACAAGTTTCCCGAGATTTAGGAACCAGTGCGAGAAAATACTGCATGCTAGACATGGGTTCTCCTTGCTTATTGCTACAGGTGCGGATTGGTGGGAACCTTCGCTTGAGGTGGGCTACCTGCGCTACGAAGTGGCCAAGAAGTATGGCTTTCCTCCGGAGGCCATTGGAGGGCTTGCAGCCAGCGCGGTGGCCCTGGTTCTGCTCAGCGTGGTCATCCTGGCCGTGCTGAAGCACAAGAGCTCCCAGGCCGAGAGAGAGTACAAGAGGATTCAGCTGCAGATGGACGACCTTGAGAAGAGTGTCCGCATTGAATGCAAACAGGGTGATCTGCTTTTACCGTTACCTACTACACTCCGTTTCATCTCGCGATAGACCGCAGTGGGCGCTACGAGCCTTTGGAACTAATCCAACGCTGTGAGAGTGTCATGTGAGCTTCAAAAAATGTGCCGAGTCACGCGGGACGCATAGCCGCATGATATGTTCACAGCGCTGAGCTAGCTGGGATGGCTTGTAGCATCCACTGCAGTCCATCGTAAGATGAAACGAATGATGAAACAAAAGATGAATCCGGTCACACCAAACTTGGTGCATTCAAAATGTTTTCTTTCTCTTTTATGTGTCACCCATCTTAACGGGCATTAGCCAGTGTCCGCACCTTCTTTACTTTATTCACTATGCACACTGTTCATAGGACGGTCAGGTTGAAGTTGTGTCAGTATCGGTGTGGCAGTAAACAATTGTGAATTTACCTTGTGGGATTCTGTTTTGTTGGAGCTCATAGTTTACTAGCACTTAAAACATTTATTAAAATCTATGGGGTAAAAAATATACATCATACTGTTGTCCTGCATATGAAAGTTGGGTGGTAAGGGCAACTGGCACAGTTTGGGGGCAGAGAAGGGCTGAACAGTTTTCACTGCGATAATCCTAATACCAAGAAGCATTTTTGTATGTTTTCTTAACTGTTTATTGTTTGTTCTAGCATTTGCAGAGCTCCAGACAGTTGTCACCGACCTGACCAATGACTTGCAGTCAGTAGGCATCCCGACATTAGACCATCGGACTTACGTGATGAAGGTGTTCTTCCCTGGTGTCTATGACCACCCGCTGTTGCAAGACAACAAGGTACTTCAGAAACTTCCCGGTTGATAGCCCGCTGTAAACGGGTTTACGACAGAACTACAAGGATTTGAATTCTTTTCCATCCCCTTCCAGTTGAAAAACAACGGCATCTACAGCAACTATGAAGTGGCAATGTCCCAGTTCCAACAGTTGATCCTAAACAAGAGCTTCCTCGTAACCTTCATCAACACCCTGGAGAGCCAGAAGTCCTTCACCATTCGTGACAGGGTCAACGTGGCCTCCTTGCTGATGATCATTTTCATGGGGAGGCTGGAGTATGGAACTGAGTAAGTAGTTTGAACTAAAAGTCCCCTGTCTAGGCACAAGTAAATTGGATTAGTGATTTCGTCTACATTCTCTCCTTTTTTAAATTTCTATAATTTCATGCTGTGCCAGCTATGACCATTCCTCTTGGTTGTTTGAGACAAATGGTACAGTGCAGAGAGTTCCAGAGAGATTTTATGAATGTTGACGATCAAGTTTATTCACCTCGAAACAAGTAATGTAATGTGTTACCGAGGGGTCATTCTTTAAAGTTGGTAACTTTGGGAACAAGGACGTGTAACTGTTTAGTTTGTTCCCGTCTCCCTCACCATCCACCTCTGCTTCTGAGTAGCATAGTTCGAGGTGCTCCATTCATACCCACTCCTTCGTCTCCTATCCCGAGTAAACTGCGGAATGTCGCTTCATCAACTTATCTCTGCTCCCTCACTTGTGCAGCGTCCTGAGGACCCTGCTACCTCCAGCTGATCGAGAAGTCGGTGAACACTCAAGCACCCGCAGCTGATGCTGCGCGGACCGAGTCCGTGGTGGAGAAGATGCTGACCAACTGGCTGGCCCTGAGCATGTACGACTACCTGCGAGACTATGCAGGCAGCTCCCTGTTCCTGCTCTTCAGCGCCATCAAGCACCAGGTGGAGAAGGGGCCTGTGGACACCATCACCTACGACGCCCGCTACTCCTCTTCGAGGCCAGGCTGCTGCGCGAACAAGTCGACTACGAGCTCGTGGTGAGTGTGGCCGGATTGAATGGTGCACAAGTGAGCTTGTGGTGTGCACCTCTTTGTTGGACTGTCTAATTCAGGCCACGGGACATGCCGGACAGGAATGGTAAAGAGAATTTATAAAGCAGACGGGAAGGCGAAGCAGCAGTTACAGGCGTCCGGTACAGTTGGGACAGAACTAATGATTCCTATAGACCCTTTTCATGTCTACAAACACAAGCCATCTCTTGCCTCCCAAAAGACATCCGGTCACTGTGTTTTGGCAGGGGACTTCCGAGTCTGTTGGTGTCAAGGGTTCCTGGCACGATGAAGTTCTTCAGAAATCACAAAGTTGGGGATCTAGCGAGGTCCTTCACGCTGCGCTATGCAACGTATAAGGGGGGTTCGGGCATCTTGTGGGAGTATTAAAAGATCTCCAACATGCCTCTTGCTAACCGGTCCTTTAGCTAACTGGTCATAAAGTATTTCATGAACATTGCAAGAGGCAGTGCTGTGGTGGTGATTATGTGTCCCCTCATTTGACCGGAAGTTCGTGGGGACAGAGAAGGCAACATCGCCTCCTTTCGGCGCCTTTATGAAAAGGTTTATTACTCGGCTTCACAAGTCGTGCACAGTGTTATCAAAGGTACAGGTGTGTGATAGTGCAACACCAGCCAACACCCCTAGCTAACATAAATGTTATGCTGAGTTTTTTGTTATTGTTTTTTATGGCATCTATAGGTTAAAAATAGAAGGTAATGTGTCATGAAAGCATAATCGGAGAAAGAGGCACCTTCCGATATCTTCAATGGCGATGGTCCAGAAATGGTATGATTATTTGTTCAAGGACTCTGGATTTAGTGTGATCCTTCCTTTCCATTTAGACAATCCAAGTGATCCAAGAGGACCAAGATGAGAAGGTGCACTGCAGGGTGAACGACTGCGACACCATTAGCCAGGTGAAGAGCAAGATCCTGGACACCCTGTACAAGAATACCCCGTTCTCTTTGAGGCCGTCGATCTACGATGTAGACCTCGGTAAGTCAGCCTTCTGGATTGTCATCATTTTTGCTAAATTTCGGTGCAGTTTGTTTTCTTGCAGTGCTAATAAAGACATTGTCTTTCTTTACAGAATGGCGCCATGGACGAGGGGGCCACCTGATCTTGGCAGACGAGGATTTGACGACAAAAACGGTCAGCGGTTGGCGGCAGATCAACACACTGCGGCACTACGGCGTCAAGGACTCTGCTGTGATGAGCCTCGTTATGAAGCAGAATGACAGCTTCAGTTCTAATTGTAAGTATAGTCGCGTGGTTAATATACGGGGTTAAGCTAAGAGTGTGTCCCTATATCACGTGTGATCCACTTTTTAGGTTTCATTTTGGTAGTAGTCGTTGAGTGCACTTTCCTGCAGAGCGGCCATGCACTGCAAAAAATGTGCTACGTGATATGAAGTCATGATGAGGTACATGAAAGTGCCTCATGCCACTGCCATGTACTACTTTCTGGTTTTTGTTGTAATAGCTGCAAAAGCTTTGAACGACAAGTGTTAAAATTCAGATGATCGCATTTAAGTCTACATATAAGGTTGATGAATCTGCTATATAGGGGAAGGGGGGAACGTTACATCCACTTTTTTACTGCAATTTTATAATCGTTAATAATAAATTTCTGAGAACGCATGGTTTTTATTTTTATATACTCTTGGATGCTTCTGCATGTAATACATGTCCTTTGCAACATATTTTCAGATTATTATCACATGTGACAGCTGAATTTAGATCATTATTAAATGTGACAGTGAATGTGCAAATATATTCAATATGTAAAAATTTATCATAAGGGTGAAACCATTTATGATAAATGTCAAATGAAAAAAGTCTAGGATGGAAAAAGAAAAACAACGGAAGAGACAGAAAAACGAATCTCAGGTCATGCTATCATGAATGAACTGACACCAGCTTGCCTGCACTTCGACTTTTTTTTAATGTAAAAGTTACCCCTTTCTACCCTACCCTTTTGATATTGTGGGCTCAGAAGTCAACAGACCCTTCCTTTCTGAGACGCGACCTTGATGGTGTGACTTTTTCCCAGGCAATGTTTCGTTGAACTCCATGTCCCCGATTGTGTCCCACTGTGACCTGGAGCAAGGCATCAAGTACTGGCATCTAGTCAAGCCGGAGGATGAGACCATTGGGCAGCCCAAGGACATGCACTACAAGGCCATCCCCGAGATCTTCCTCACCAGGCTGCTTTCCACCAAGGTACAGGTCACTTCTGCCGAACAGGCTGCTATTCAGAAGCTAGAACAGGGAAGGAAATGTTTGGGTTCACAGGAAGTGCTTAAAGATGCCAGATGTCCCGGCAAAAACCTTTTATCTTGCACAAACATCTCCAGCCCCCGAAACCAGTTCCCCAAACATTTCTCTCTTGTTTCACAATTTTTAAAGAACAGAATTCTTACTAGTAAGTTTCTTCAGTTAGACCCTTGATACGCTGCCCATGCTGTTCAGGTCAATAATATTCATACCAAAGATGCTGAACTTTTGACATACGGTGTAACCGCCTGCTTAGTACTCTATGTCCCATGTTTTCTTTTAATTTGCAATATTGAAGGCAAGAACCTTTCTAAGGATTTTGAGGGATCTTCACTTTGTAGGTGTGAGACGTTTTGAGATTCAATTCCTTCTTTTCTTTGAAGCCTAAGGGTTTGACCTCATAAACACGTCATGCTCGTTCGCATCGGTGGAAGAAATCAAAGCATGATCACTTTAGAGTCCTGGAGGAAGTCTATCACATGTGGCAATTTTCAAGCTTCTTTTCACCGATCGATCTACCTTTACAATGGGGGCTCAGACCATTAGAGATAGAACGTTGCAATGTCAGGTGGTGTTTGTAATTGTTGTTGTGTGACAGTTCGTTAATCCACCATTCATTACTTTCAGGGCACTGTGGAAAAGTTTGTCGAGGACTTCCTCAAGACAATCCTCACGGTGAACGAGGCCCTTCCACCAGCCATCAAGTGGCTCTTCGACTTGCTCGATGAGGCAGCCCACCGCTATGGCATTGTTGATCCCGAAGTGCCCCATGCCTGGAAGAGCAACTGGTGAGTGACGTCAAGGCCCTTTTTTGCTGCGACAAGTCTACTGAATTTTTCTCCACATCAAACAAACTCGCACCTAAAACATGGTCGCAAAGATGTCCTCTTGAAGTCTTATATAGCTTGAGCAATCGTTCAATAAACGCAGTCTTGAATGGTGGAAATTGATAAGCTAATTGATTAGTACTACTATGTTTCGATGGGGGTCATTTTGTTGAAGCCTGGTCAGACCAGCATTCGATTGGCACATTCATGCAATGGTGTATCGGCATTAGAAAATTAGTGGTACTCCGCAGATCAAGTGATGCAAAGCGGATCGATC